>CAIGRB010046326.1:0-14246 GCA_903798255.1 Fraxinus quadrangulata
ATCACTACACAAAGAAAGGAGACAGAGAACATTCAAATATCTACTAAGGGCAAGGAACAAGTTGAGCAGTCCGAAAAAGCAACTGAGAAAGATCATCAATTAGTCTCAGACAGCTCACAACTCAAGACAATAGTTCCTGGCACTACACTCAAATCTCTGATCCCTTTGCATCAAATGATACAAAACACCAAACGAGATAAACAGTTCACTAAATTTTTGGAAGTCCTCAAAAAGCTGCATGTCAACATCCCATTCATTGACGCGATCCTTCAAATCCTAAATTACTCCAAATTTTTAAAGGAGATGTTGAACAAAAAGAGGAACCTGCCCGAGAACGAAACGATAGCACTATCTGAAGAATGCAACGCAATCATCCAACACAAGATCCATCCCAAACTGAAAGATCCAGGGAGTTTCATTCTACCTTGCTCTATAGGAAATTTACATGATATAAATTGTTTAATTGATTCCGGACCGAGTATTAATATAATTCCCTTACCACTTTATAGGAAACTGGGATTAGGAGATCCTAAGACGGCATCTATTATCCTTCAACTAGCGGATCGATTACTGAAGCATCCCTACGTAATAGTCGAAGACATGCTCATCAAGGCGGGAGAGCTTATTTTTCCAGTTGACTTCATCATCCTGGATATAGAAGAGATATATCAGGTGCCGATAATCCTTGGAAGGCCATTCTTGTCTACAAGTTGAGCTTTGCTGGATTTTGATACTTATGAGATAGTCTTGAGGGTGGAGGATAAGCAACAGAGATTCACCGTGGAAAATCCAATCAAGCAACCTTCATACTTGGAGGATTTCCAAGGAATGGATCATTGGGAGAGCTATAAAGGCATGCCAAATACATGAAGAATTGTTCGTAGGGATGACAAGGGAACATGATTGTGTGGAGAGTCAAGGATGAACCGAAGAAGTGCAACCATAGCTTGAAATGCAGAGCTAAAATTTCCCTTTTCAAGCCACCCTGAATAGCCTAAAAATAACAGAAGTCAAGTTATAGACTTTAAACAAGCGCTGGTTGGGAGGTAACCCAACACTTCTATCCCTTTTATTTATTTTGCATTTTAGTTTTAGAATAATTTAAGATAATTTATATTAGTTTTTTATTATTATTATTATTCAATTTTAGGACGCATCATCCATATCCCCTTTGTCCTTAGGTCTTCGATATGTTGGTTTATTAGATATTAGAGCTAAGTAACACTTGTTCCAAAATTTTTGAGCCTTAATGCCTTATTTAACTGTATTGCACAGGAACATGATGTCACAAAATATTTAAACCAACCAGGACCAAAGAGCCAACGGGAGCAATGCAAAAGCTAGCAATTGGATTACAAGCCATATCAGGGGAGTCTTTTCTTCATTTTCTTCCCCACCCCTTTATATGCGGATTTAGAATTTAAGACAAACATGAGTATAAACAGCCATGACCCTTCCGAGACTCGATAATCGATGAGCTAAACTCATTTAAGTTGCAGGATTGACGTGTTGTTTCCAACATTCGAGAGATATGCTCATTACTTGTACTTTCAAACGAATTTAGATCAAGGTTTATGATTTCACCGTTTGGTACCTTATATTCTACATTAATTCCATTGTTAGTTGTCACATAATCAACATTTTCGACCTTCTTAAGTAAGGGGTCCAGTGCTTGAGGTCGTTTCACTGGAAAAGTAGCAAAATATTGAAGAAATCAACAGAACGACGCAAGTGCCGTTAGACAACACTTGTGTCATTCTGTCTATAAACATGAGTATAAGCAATCACGATCCGTCCGAAACTCGATAATCGATAATCTGAACTCATTTAACTTGCAGGATTGACGTGTCGTTTACAATATTCGAGGGATATGCTCATTACTTATACCGTCAAACGAATTTAGATTAAGAGTTGTGATTTCACCATTTCATACCATATATTCTATATTAATTCCATCGTTAGTTGTCACATAATCAACATTTTCGATCTTCTTAAATTAGGGGGCCTAATGCTTGAGGCCGTTTCGCTGGAAAAATATCAAAATATTGGAGAAATCAACAGAAGGACACAAGTACCGTTAGACGACACTTGTGTTGTTCTGTCTATAAACATGAGTATAAGCAGTCATGATCCGTCCGAAACACAATAATCGATAAGCTGAACTCATTTAACTTGCAGGATTGACGTGCCATTTACGACATTCGAAAGATATGCTCATTACTTATACTTTCAAACGAATTTAGATCAAGACTTATGATTTCACCGTTTGATACCTTATAATATACATTAATTCTATCGTTAGTTGTCACATAATCAACATTTTCGGCCTTCTTAGTTAGGGGGTCCAATGCTTGAGGCCGTTTCGCTGAAAAAGTATCAAAATATTAGAGAAATCAACAGAACGACACAAGTGTCGTTACTGTATATAAAACAACACTTGTGCCGTTCTGTCTCTAAACATGATTACAAAGCGCTACGACCCGTTCGAGCCATGATAATCGATAAGATGAACTCATGTTAGTTGCAGGATAGACATGCTGCTTACAACATTCGAGAGATATGCTCATTACTTAATTGACATGAAAAATGAAAATGATACAACTGCCGTTACTGTTCTGAAAATAGCACAAGTGTTGTTACAGCGCCAGTGATGTTTTAGTGTAACAAAAGAACAGCATAATTGTCGTTATAGCTTCATTGAGTCTAAGGCAATGACAAAATCCCTCGCTCCACACATTATAAATAGTTTGCTTTTCAAAATGCCAAAAGTAGTACATCGTAACATACCACCACCATCCTTTTTCAATATTACAAAAGCGGTANTCCAAATAAAATAAAAAAGTTAAATAGTTTACTCAAATATATATCAAAATAATATGAAAATAACTATCATATTTAAATTATCAAACTAAGCACATTGTATTATCAAGAACAGGCGAACCATAACAGATAATATTTGTATTGTCATTTTACATGCAAGATAACGATTGTAGTGTCGTTCTACACTTCGTAAAACGGTTTGAGTGCCTTTCTGTACTACAGTTCGTCCAATAATTGCGGACAATACAGAAATACACCAACTGTGAAAAAAATCAGCTAAAATATCATTTCATACTATATTCAACAATAAAAGGACTAATGTACATGAGATTTCCAAATATACATTTCTTTTTTCTTCAAATATTATAGAGGTTTCAATGTAGATAATATAGAAACTAAAATTCTTGTTCAAATTCTCAAAAAGTTGAAGAAGATATGTGAGAAATATAATGAATAACAAGATTTTGGGGGTAGCAAGCACAGGAGACAGAGATCAGGTTGATGCGATTGGAGAATTTAATTGGATTGAAAGGTTATTTGAGTTTTTTCATGGTATGGATATTTTAGACCTTTTATTTATGGGTAATTATATTACCACTACAAATTTTAATTACTACACCACATTATAATCACACCACAATGAAAATATATTTTTAATAAATACACCACAATAAATTTACAATTATACTCCTAATTCAATAAAAACAAAAAATTGGAAAAAAAAAATACAATATTGTGGTGTGCTTATCACCTTTTTTTTTTTTTTTTAATAATCTGAAATATCTTCCCATACTTGTTCATCTTATTAGAAAATCAATTGCACCACAATCAACATTGTTGTTTCACCCAAAGTTTTCCAATGAAACTTTGCAAATAGAGCTTTCTTCCACGATCTGTTCTTAAACAAAGACTATTTTTTCCAATACAACCATCAAAATTTGACCTAAATTCTTTGACACAGACTTTTGTGCACACACCAGATTCTCAACAAAATTATGATCTTAAAAATGAAAAACTACTTCAGAAGTTGAAGAAAAAAAAAACTGAAACAGCAACAAGGGTAGGACCCAAAATTCTATCCAAGTAACAGGCTGCCGAATAATTTCAATGCAGAAAGAAAAATTGCTACAACTTCAACACCAGCAGTACCTATATAACTAGTCATTCCTACATCTCGAAGACGAGATCTATCATTTATTATGGACATTGTCTGAAATAGAATTGGAAAAAGAACAAAAATAAAGCGGAGTTGAAAAATGAAAAAGAAAAGAGCTTTTAGTTGCTTTCAACAAACTAAACTAGATTATTTCTGTCCGCTTGATCCTAATGCACAGAAAGATAGAAGACAACAGAAGAAGGATCGCAACCGCCCAGTTAAATCTCTGTGTTGCTTGTACTTGCTTCACCATTTAACACCTTCCCTTTTCTACAAAAACCGTATGAGGTCAAAGTGGTGTTGGAGATATTATCATCAAGCCCACTATTTTCTGTTGCACAACTACCAGAACCTCTATTGCTCACATAATTATTCGTCTTCATGGGAGAGTTCTTAATGATGAGTGGCGCCAAATGCTCAGTCGATGGAAAGAAACCTTTCAGTTTTTCTACCTGTTTGCATAAAGCTTTGTTTTCCAGAATAGCCTGTTTTGTTAGCATTTTCAATTGTGATAGTTGTTGCTGCAATAGTTGCTCCTTCCTCTCCATAAATTTATTTACCGTGAGGGAAAGAAATTATCTTGCCACCATGGAAGAAAGCAAAAGTCGCGGGAATAACTATGAGCAATTAAATGTTAAGGAAAAAGAATGATAGAAATTAGGTTTTATATTTGCTTAAGGGGTAAATAAGAATATTGTGGTGTACTTAATAAAATTTGTAGTGGTAATATAATTATCTTTTATTTATTGTATTTTTTAAGTGAGGTTATTTGACGGAATTTTTATTTTTTCGGTAGTGCCAGTGGTACATCATCACTTACATTCGAGTGTCCATCTCTAAATAATCACTTATATTCTGGTGTTTATCTCTATATCATCACTTACATTCGAGTGTTTATCTCTAGATCACCACTTATATTCTGGTGTCCATTATGGACACTTCGTGCCCTCCTATTGGTGTTATGGACACTCGTGCTCTCCTATTGGTGGGCACTCAATAGGAGGGCGTCGGATCTCCATTATGAAAATTCGAATATAAGTGGTAATGTAAATCTAGAATAATTTTTTTTTTCATCAACATTGTTTGACTATGTCTTCTAAAGAGTCCCTTTAAAAAAAGCGGCCCCATCCCATTTGAAGCAATACGGGGGCATTTCTGGAATTCAGGTAAGTCCTCTCCACAGTAGGCTTTCTTCTTCAACTGAAACCTTAAAAAGTATATAATAAACACAAGGAAAAACAGAGAAGACGATTCAACTGAACCGTTTTTATTTTGATTTGAATTGTTTACAGGATGGTACGAATTAAGAGCTATTATTTCATAGCAATTTTGTTGAGTTTGATAGCTAAAGAATCAGAATCGGCGCCACAGGCATATAGGAGAGACCCAGGGCACCCGCAGTGGCACCATGGAGCCTTTCAGGATGTCAAAGATTCCGTCCGATCTGATGTCCGTCAAATGCTTCATTCCCGTGCTGAGGTACATAAAACATACATTTTAAGTGTCATTCAATTACCGAAATTTCTGTTTGTTTTGGTTTACTTTTGTAAGCTGAAATAGGAATTTGTTTTTTTTTTTTTCCAGATTTCCTGCTATTTCTTTTTCAATTTTCAAATTTCTGTGCATGGACTCCTAGATGCTACCAGGACTGCGAAATTTACTCCCCTTTTAAGTCAATTTATATATGTTGAATTTTCCTAAATTCATTTTTAGCTCATTTAATCTGAAATATTGTTTTAAAATTTTGAAAAATTGAGATTATTCTTTTGCATAGCATAACAAAACTGTCATGTTCTGAAAATTTTGTAAAAAGTTCACCAAGATCATTCTTCACCTAAGCTATTGTTCGAACATAATGAAATCCGAATAAAAAACGAATAGAGAGTTCTTCCCTTTCGGCCTTTCCTCTTATCAACTCATTGTCATCATTATCATTGTGATGGTCGTTTTTGTTTTTAGATATTTCATTCTATCTTCTAAGTTCACAAATTTTGTCTTCAGGATAATTGTATAGTAATATAGCTGTCACCAAATTATTGGAAATGCCATTTTCATTCTTCAGATGGACTTATCTCATATCTGTTTCTTACCCTTCCAATTTTTCTTTCATTTTTCCATCCTGCATTTTGATTTAGTTATGCAGTGGCTTCTTAACAATCACACGTAATATAAAGCTTGTGCTCAAAGCCCATTGATTTCTATTCCATCATGTTGAGTGCTGTGAGGATGTTACCTATGTTTCTTTATTCTCTGAGTTGTAAAAAGATGCTCTCTCATTTATATTGTGACATTGATATGAGTTGATTGCCCTAAGCCCCTGTTTTGGGGTCCATTAAAAATAGGTTTTGGGGAAAAATGTATTTTCGAACAGTGATCCCTGCGTGGTTAAAAAATAAGGAAACATTTTAGGTTTACGTATAATACTATTTTATTGGAGAATGTGTGATTGAAAATAAGAAAGGGAAAAATGCATTTCCAAAAAATCTAGCCCAAAGAAGGGCTATGGTTTTTCTGTCTTTATGATGTATTGAATCGGTTTAATAACACCATTATTTACTCTCTTGCAGGTTCCGTTTCAAGTCCCTCTTGAAGTTAATATAGTCCTTATTGGCTTCAATGGCGATGGAGGCTATAGGTATACTATAGATTCTCAGAAACTGGAGGAGTTTTTGAGAGTAAGCTTTCCATCTCACAGGCCCTCGTGCTTAGAGACAGGCCAGCCACTTGATATTGAGCATCACATTGTCTTTAATGCGTTTCCTGTAAGCTTCTTATCATTTTCTCCGATATATTTATGCTCATTGCTTGATCTAGTTCTTCCAGTATGCTTGTGGATATTATAACTGCTGTGCACACGAGTATCTTCTGTAATGATAGGCACAACAGCAATGATAGTGATTTGAGCTAGATATTTTGGGGTATAACTGACTTCAATTGTTTCTGTTGAGAAACCAATGTTTTCAGTAGAGTTTTTTTTATTTTTTTTATGTTTTCATCTTGTGTTATACACTGTAGTTCCGAGTAATGAGATAAATAGCCGTACAATGACCATTACCAGTAATATTTTTATTGTTTCCAGTTTTATCATCAGTTTTTGCTAATTTGACTTGGTGAAGATTGATCCTTTACACTGATATGGTAGTGATGGTAATGAGCAAAAAAATATAAGTTGAAAGCACGACACTGTCCTTACAAGAGAACCGAAAAGGTTAATGCCTCTGATAGGCAACACGCTGAGGAAACAAATATGGGAAGACACTTTTTAACTTCTGCTACTTTCCACAAGATCTTATTTCACTTCTCACTGCAGGCTGGGCAGGCTGAATTGATAGCAATGGAGAGAACACTAAAATCAGCCATGGTTCCTGCTGGCACTGCTAGAGAGGTGAGTCAGGTGACACATTTTTATTCTTATTCCAAATGCTGATTTTGAATCCCCTAGAGAGTCATTGGCTTTCTAGTGTTTGGATGAAATTTTCATTAACCTTACGACTTACAGGCTAATTTTGGAAGGGAAGTTCCTTTATTTGAGGTAGAAGCAACAACAGTTGAGCCAGAGTTTCAGAAGCTATATTCCTATCTGTTTGATATAGAAAATGGGGGATATTCTGTGGAAGGAATGGACAGACCTTTGCCAACTGCAATTTTTGTTGTTAACTTTGACAAGGTACTGTTTAATGATCTTGATAGTTCCTGACAATGTTTCATAAAAGGATAGAAGATGCAAAATTTGTGTTCTGTATTTCGTCTGGAAGTAGAGTCCATTAGTCCATAAACTGCTTGTAATAATTTCTCTGAGATACTTGTATTGATTAATGGGCCAATTTATGTTGTGCTTCTTATCAGGTGCGAATAGATCCCAGGAACAAGGAACTTGACCTTGAAAGTTTAATGTATGGAAGAATCACACAATTAAATGATGAGGAGATTAAAAAACAAGAGGGAGATTACATATATCGCTATCGTTATAATCGAGGAGGTGCGTCTCAGGTTTGGCTTGGATCTGGCAGGTATAACTAATTAGGCTTATGTATGGAAGATTAAGTACAATTTTGACTCTATGTTTCACCGGAATATCTTATACCTCTCTAGAATTTCAGAAATTCCTTGCATTCCTAACTCATATAGGATGATGTAAATAACTCTTAGTATGCAGCTAAATTTTACTCATACTGGAAAGATCTTTGTGGATGTATATAGTAAGTGTTTACATTTTTATGGTGAAGTAGCTGATAGGCCCCGCCTACACTTCACTTACTAGTGATAAAAGAAGAATTTGGAGGCCTGCAGGTGATGAAGAGAGCAGGGCAACTTATAGACATCCGCAATGCATTGTATTCTGTTAAGGGAATAGGGTTATTATGGGAATTATAGAATAAATTGTGAGTGAGAATAAATATGGGAGGGAGGGTAGTTGCAGGGCATTTAGAAAACTGGAGAGAGTGTGGGAAAGAACCAACCTCTCGAAAGTTGGCATTTTATGCTACTCATTTTCATTTCTTGTAATTCAATTCCTTTTGGCTTTCAATTGTTTCATATAATCATAGAACTATCAGCATCAATAAATTCAGTACAATTTTACAAATCTCAAACTACAGAATTGGTTCTTCAACAATTGAGTTCATTTTGGTTCCATGGGCTGCTCAGATCCATCTTGAAATACAGCAACACAACTGAGAATCCATAAGTAGTTTTTTGTGTATTATGATGTTCCTCAGAAGGCTCATTGGTTCATGACCATGGGAGCTACTCCAAAATAGGATAATCATATCTATTACTCTTTCCAGCTGGCATTATCTGTCACATTAACTTTTTGGTCTTTTTTTTCCCAAAGTGAATTTCATGCAAGGTATTAAGTATAACATGGGATGCAGGAATAACTATTCTCATGTGCAAACTTAACTTGTCTGCAAGAGGTCAGGAGCAAATAATCGTGTTTATGTTTCGCTAGGCAGCCATAACTTTTCTTTTCTTGCGTGACAATTGATGTGTGGCTAGAGCCTTGGCTTCAGATTATGCTAATTATACTATCAATGCTAGTGGTTAAAAGTAGTAAAGACATGGATATGTTCTGATATTTGAGAAGTAAAGATTCTCTAAGAATCGAAGGGAAAGCAGAAAGGTTTTATACAGAATCAGAACACAGCAAGGGAAAATAATGGTGCTAAAGTAAGAAAAAAGAATTTTGATCAACAAAATATAGTGAAGACTCCGGGACTGCCATTTTCTTCTTAATAATGTGGTGGAACATTTAAATTTACAGCGCAATGCAAGCCTTGAATTCTGTTTCTGGCTTTAAGGATCACAAAAGATGGATTGTGTCAACTGACTTGTTGTTTACCTTTTTTTCATTTGTAATTAAGGTTTGTTGTGGTTGACCTCTCTGCGGGGCCTTGCACATATGGGAAGATTGAAACTGAAGAAGGAAGTGTCAATCCTAAAACACTGCCCCGATTACAAAATGTGTTTTTACCCAAATCGGCTGCAGGAAGTGAGCAGTCAGCCCATGATATTTTTATAGGACAACTCGCTGCTGTTATTGCATCTACAGTAGAGCATGTTATAGCCCCAGATGTGAGGTACGTTCATCGTGTACGTTCATCGTGACAACTCTATTTCATGTTGCATGAGAAAGCTATGATATTTTCTTCCTTCAAGCTTGTTTTCAGTGAAATTTTTCTTGTCATTTTGTTGTATCAACTTAAATTTCAACTTTCTGGCAATCACTATATTTATGCCTTTCTTGTCCTCCTTGTCTCCTTGCCATGGATATTCAAAGTTCTTATTTGCCTTGTGTCCGTGGTTATAAAGAATGGTTCCTAACCTTGTCTTCAGTTGATAATTTTGTTGTCTTGTCTCCAGGTATGAGACCGTTGATATGACAACTAGGTTGCTTATACCAATCATTGTCCTTCAAAATCATAATAGATATTATATCATGGAGAAGGGTCACAATTACAGTATAAATGTTGAAGCAATTGAGGCTGAGGTCAGATTTCGTCTAGTAATCATGCTGATTTCTATAGTTTCTTCATTTGTTAGACTGCGAAAAGAGTAGGCTTATTAATCACTAGTGTAAGCCCCCGTTTGGCCCCCATTTTTTCCCATTACATTACATTACATTAATTTTTTAATCAAATAAAATAATATTACACAACAAATCTAAAACTTTTCTACCACATATTCTCCCATCAATCACTATTCCAAAAATTTTCAACCCCCCAAAATGGGGGCCAAACATGGGCTAAATATGTACTCACCCAAGAATTTCTCGTTGCAATAACACTCGGACGGCTTATGTGTGCATTGCATAATAATCTGTAGGTTACGAAAATGGTACAACAAGGGCAGGAAGTAGTAATTGTTGGGGGTACTCATGCATTACATCGCCATGAAAAGTTGGCTATTGCTGTTTCGAAAGCCATGAGAGGACATTCCCTTCAAGAAACCAAGAAGGATGGACGCTTCCATGTTCACACGAAGACATATTTGGATGGTGCTATACTTAAGGAGGTGTGTTTCTATTCGAAGCTCTATGTGGAGAATATCGATGTTCTATGGCCAATCACTTATTTGATATTCATTGAGTTTTTTCCAACCGGCCTCTTTGAGTGCTTTTCAGTTCTCTTTGTTACTTCGATTTTTGAACGAGACATCAATTTCAATAAACAATATTCAAAACTTCAGAATGCTAATGCAGGAGATGGAAAGATCTGCTGATGTTCTTGCTGCCGGTTTACTTGAGGTGTCCGATCCATCCCTTTCAAGTAAATTTTTCCTTCGTCAGGTTGGTTTTGCTGCTTGTATTATGAACTATTCCGTGTGTCTAGGCAACTGTTCATATCAGAAATTTGCTTTGAGTCATATCTTTATGAATTTGCATCACATTGATGTGTCAATGATTTTTCTTTCTCTTCTTTCTCCAGCTTTTTCTTTTCTGAATGTAATTTATGTTTTCTAGAACTGGATGGACGAGACTGATGGTGCAGGTGATTCAATACTAAAGCATAAACCTCTGTGGCAATCCTATAGCTCGCAGCGTGGAAAGGATAAGAAAAAAAGATCAGAAAAGAAGAAACCAGGGGATCTGTACCGTACTTATGGAACCAGGGTCGTTCCAGTGTGAGTACACCCATCTATTTATTTAATTCCAAGAGAAACTTAAACAGTATGTCCAGATTAAGAGATATACTTGGTTGATACCTCTGGATAGTCAGATAATGACGATGATTACTTATTACTATCTGTTTCTTAATTTCTTCTCAAGATATATCTTCATTTTGTGGAGTAGATTGCAGATGACCATCATTCTCCTTATTGTGCAGCTTTGTTCTATCACTTGCTGATGTAGATGAACACCTTATGATGGAGGATGATAGTCTTGTATGGACAAGCAATGATGTGGTTATTGTGCTTCAGCACCAAAGTGAAAAGATACCGTTGAGGTTATTATGCTTGCAACTTCACTGATTTCATCTTTGTATTGGCTCAATTTTTTGGTATACTTTACCAGTTTAATCTTTTACATCTGCGCTATTTTCATGTGTAATTTTTTTTTTTTTACTTATTAGCCCGGTTTGTAGTCCGGTCCTGGATCCGTTTCTAATTGTCATCATTATTGGCATTTGACCGTGTGCTGTAACTCGAAGATATTCATATCACCTAGGACCTCCAAGACATTGGTTGGACTCTTGCCTGTTGAATTCTTAGGAGGACTTTTTATGCATGTATGGATGTTTATTCTCTATGGTGTTTCTTTATCTGCTTCCCATCCGACTTCTACTGAAATACAACAGATTATGTTGTTTCTTAGTTCAGTTTGTCACAAGTTGGAGTTTGGTTACATCTAATATTGGTTTTCTTTTTATGGACATTTATTCAGTCTTTACAAAACTCTGGCGTGCTTGATACGTAATTGGATTATACTGATAAGCATGTGTTTCTTATTTTGATATGAATTGTCTGGTTTTTTGATATTTTCTTCATGTAAATTTGAGCTTTTATCTTCCTTATCTGTGCCAGCTATGTTTCGGAAATAGAGAGAAGACATGCTATTCCATCACAAGTCCAGCGCCATATATTGGCCGGATTGGCTTCTGTTGTGGGTGGATTAAGTGCACCATATGAAAAGGCTTCTCGCGTGCATGAAAGGCCTGTGGTGAATTGGCTTTTGGCAGTTGGTTGCCATCCATTTGGACCATTTTCAAATACTTCCCAAATTAGTCAAATGCTTCGGGATGTTGCTCTGGTAAAACCTCCCTTCGGTGATTCCTTTCTTCTCATCCCTTCCTTTTTTTTTTTTTAATCAATCTTTGAAATTGTTGCCTTGCTTTGAATCAAGAGATCTAATATTGATATGATGAAACAATTGACACTAATACTGATATTTTGACATGATATACAGCCTGAACACAATGGTTAGTACTAGTTTGAGAATTTATGTGGATTGGATTTTCATTGATATGTTGTTCTGCAGAGAAACACAATATATTCACGTGTTGATTCTGCCCTTCACCGAATTCGAGATACATCAGAGGTGATTTAATCATCATTTTACCGAGTTGTTTTGCTTTTGACTCTCCCACTTACCAATATCCTTGCCAGGCTGTCCAAGTCTTCACTGCTGAATATCTGAAAACTCCTCTGGGTGAACCGGTGAAAGGTAAAAAGAACAAGACAAACACTGAGCTGTGGTTGGAAAAATTCTACAAGAAAACAACCAACTTGCCAGAACCATTCCCTCATGAATTAGTTGAACGATTGGAAAAATACTTGGATGTAAGTGCATGCCGCTGATATGAATAATTCATTGAGTTCATATTCTTCTTGTTGATTATTTTTTTCCCAATTATTTTTACCTTTTACTTTCAGAGCCTTGAGGAACAGCTTGTAGATCTCTCTTCCATGTTGTATGATCATCGGTTACAAGAAGCCCACTTGAACAGTTCAGAGATTCTTCAAAGCTCAATCTTCACACAACAGTAAGTTTCTGTGCCATTTATGCTGTTGTGCGTCTTGTCGGTTTCTTTTGTTCTGTGTGTGTGTATTATAGCAGTTGATAGTAATTTTTATGCCTGCTGTACAGGTATGTAGACCACGTTTTGAGCAATGAAAGGGAGAAAATGAAATGCTGCAGTATCGAGTATAAATTCCCTGTGCATGCTTCACAGAATTACATATACGCTGGAATTCTTTTAGCTGGATTTTTGGTATATTTTGTTGTAATCTTCTTTGCATCCCCTGTCCGCTGATTTTGTGAACTTTTTCTTCGGCTCAATAGGCTGAATGATATTGTAGAACATTTGTAGATTTTCCCTCATGGAATTACATTAAATCTTAAAGTCATAGGTTTATGATTTTGAATCTGAGCTACCCTTTCATTTTCAGCTACCAAGTTGGTATCTCTATTGGATTCTTTTAATAATTATAAACACGTGAAATGAAATCAAACAACGACGAATGTATATAGTAACAAGCTTCAGGGTGGCTCAACATTTGTTGGACCTCAAACAAACGTACAAAAACGGAAGTACCGAAGAATCCGGAAATCCATCTTTTAACTATTTGTGTATACAACAACACTTATAGTTGATATTAAGTGCAAGAGATTTTGAGATGGTGGTGAGAAGGATAGTGGCCGAGGGATCATAATTAGGCAAATATATAGGAAGGAAGTTTTCTTTGAATTATAGGGATGACAACGTGATAGAATGACTCTTCCATATCTCGTCTCATTGGGAATTCTCGAGAGGTGGGGACCATATTTCTTCGTTCCCATCTGATTTCTCAATAGAGTGGGACATGAGCAGGGTATTTGTCATCCCTACTTACTACAGTTTTAGATTTGTAGTTAGATTGAAGTTAATTAATTCCCTTTCTAGTGAACTTAGGCCCTAAACTAAATGAATTAAGAAAATAAAGCGGCACCCTAATCATTGAACCACTACATACAAGGATATTATTAACCAATGGCACAATCAAATTTCATTTAGGTACATATCCACACATCTGTATAGTTTTATGTTTTCTGTCACATCAATCCAAATGATACATATAAACATAATATATTAGTGCATGATACTGTTTTCTCAAATCAATCAAACTTTATTTACAATAATTCTTCCCACATCTCAGCTTGTAAGCTTATTGGTTGAACTCAAACAAGTACATGTAATAAACTTTCTCAAACTTCCATTGGCCATAACAATTAAGGTAAATTAACACAAAAGATTTTGCTGTTATACACAGACAAGACACCTTATTAAACAAG
>CAIGRB010046328.1:963-11288 GCA_903798255.1 Fraxinus quadrangulata
AATTTTTATCACATTTTTAATGTTTGTTACTTTTTTTTTGTTAATTCTTTGAAATTTCTATCACTTTTTCAAGTGACAAACATAATTTGTTTTTAATATATATGTCATTTTAATAAAAAAGTGACATTAACTTTAAAAAGTGACAGTGGGTCACTTTTTCAATTTCTATCACTTTTTTGAATAACATATGTTTTGATTGGTGTTTTGTCACTTTTTTAAGTATTTGTCACTTTTTTGAATTTGTATCACTTTTGGAGTGTGTCACTTTGTTTAAATTTTGTCACTTTTTTGAGTTTGTATCGTCACTTTTTTTAAAAAAGTGACAATTTTTATAAAAAAAAGTGACATTGTTTCTATTTTTTATTTCCTAAAAATCTTTCACATGATTTTTCAAAACACCCATAATTTTAAGAGTATTTTTGTAAGTACCCATTTTATTATAGTGCCAAGCCCAACGAAGGTTATCAAAACCAGCCCGATTGACACTGGGCTTTTTATGAGCTGGTTGGAGCCATATCGGAACTGAAAGGCCCGTTCTTTTTTGACACCGCTATCACTGTATATAACTTACTAGTCACTTTGTGTAGTCGGAAGGACGTAAATTAGGAGGGGCTGATATTTTCAATAATGTTCGAACAAGAAACCAAATAATTTTTGAATTTAACTCAGTAATGAACCAAACAAGGAACCTACTCTCTACTTTACAGATGCCCAAGTTTGTATATCTCATTGCTAACTTCCATGGCAAGTGTTCTATCCAGCCCCCTTTCTAGCTGTTAGCATGATTAAAGAACAATAACTAAGCATCGCTTTCTATAAATTTGAGATCGACTTGACAAATCTATTTTTGCCACTCAGTTTGGTTCATTGCTAGATCTATTTGAAAATCTAAGGCGATTATATCATTAACAACTACAAGAAGACACAATTTGGGCTAACCCTTCTTATTTTCATTTGTCTTAGCAGTCTGAATGACTCGACACTGAAGTGAATAACTCCAATAACTATAACAAAAATGGAGAAGAAATGCAAGAGGTGCCTTTGGGGGTAATCGCATAGTTTGTAAATGTGAATTAGTTGAAATTGAAGAAGGTACAATAGGTATTGCATTGAATTTGGAACCCTCATATTGGCTTTTATACCCCATATTGAAAGGTAGATATTTGAAAGTATGATAAATCGTGTTGCGAGATTGTCTCAATCTTTAGAACGAGAGACGTTTGCGAGGAATATAGAATTGAAGTGACATTTGACATATAGAATGTTCATCTAGTCAAGCAATCCTTAATCCTCCCTTTTATTGCTTTTTGAATAACCTACTCTAGGATAAAGCCAAGGTGAAAGCTATATATTTACAATTCAGCTGAATTGTCAGAAAAAATTTGCTCACTTGATTGAAATACACTCACGCATGCGTGAGATCTGCGTGAATAAAAAATGCCAAAAAATCTCCCCCCATCTCCTCTATTGTGAGTATGCTATCAAGGGAGGATGTCAATCTCTCCCTGACAGCATAGCATGATTGATATATTTATCACTAGTAAAACGAGCAAAATCCCAAAAGAAAGTAGAATTAAGAAAAGTAATTTAGAATTTAGATTATTCTTTGATGAGTTCAAGCTTTAATTTTTATGTATCATTTGAGAAACAAAGAAAAAAAAAATCACATTTTCACATCAACAAGAAATTCAAGCAAACAACAGTATGGTTAGACGCACAGTCAACTCCAACGTCAACATTGCGTTCAAGACATTGACAGGAGGCGCCATCTTACTCGATCGACATTGCCTTCACAGTGCCCTAAACAATAAAAGTGAGATACTTAGGTTGGACTACTATCATCGCGTGCTTATCTTAGATCTTCTATCTAGGAATTATAATAATATACCAATTTTCTCATAGCAAACATACATTCAGAAGTTGCAATACATATATTTTACAACCTTTTTTTATTTTTATTTTTTGTCAACGGAATTTTTTATAACTCGAGTACATGCATATTGTTATCTTGTAACATATAATCATCAAATCCCACAACACAACATGAAAATCTAAGAAACTGTGTGCAAATTACTCGCAGAATTGTGAAAATACTAAACTGTGAAAGCGGGAATGTGGGAGAGCATTACAAGTGTCGTGCGCTGCTTGGTGGCGAAGTATTTCAACAGAATTCAGTTCTTGATTTCTTGCGAACCGATATACAACCTCTCTGATGATCTCTAAAAATTCTGATCTCAGAACAATCCCTCAAGTCCTCAAGACTAATATATTGTTGCTTAACCATCCTAGAAAAATCACATCCAGTGTCATGTATCCAAATGTAAGGATGGCATGTTTCATCATAGTAATATAGCAAACTCCTCATACCTCCACCACCGGGGCCGCCCATAGTCCTCCCCGGGATGTAAGCCTTGTAAATGTTCTTCGAATTCAGCCTCCTTGATGAACCTGGCTTCAACATGTGAACTTTCTTCAATATTGATCCCACCCTTATCTGAAGTTCAATTGGTTTATCAATAAAATTCCAAATCCTCGTCCCATGTCCTGAAACTCGGGAATGATCCTGGCATCCATTGAAACACTTCATAACCGAAACAAAGCTCAGACCACGCATTTCACCTGTAGGAAGTTTTAAATGGGAAAAAGTTGCTTATGACTCGCGAGAAGGACACGAGCCTCTCAAGACTATATGATGAATCTTTTGTATAGTCGGCTTTCACTCTCTCAAGATATGAAATGGCATTCAATGATCAACTCTTTAATGATGCAAAATTTATAAAACCACTTCTTCAAGTGTTTCGAAAGATCACCTATCAATTCTACAATCCATATTTTAGGAGACTATAAACAGTTGATGCATAGTCATGTTGCACAAAGGCTGGAAAGCATAATCCTTTAGACAATGAATTATGGTAGGGACCCAGACTTCCGCGTTGAATAGTAACTAAGCAATACGTCGACTCGAGTAGAACTCGTCTTAAAACTGGGTTGTAAAAGGAGGTGCTCAATATGCTTATAAATCCACATGCCCAGTATTCTACAAGTGAAGTGACCAATCCACACCTCTTTCAGAACTGGTGTCTAGTCGTCTTGTCTGCGATCTTTATAAATGGGTGCATACTCTTATACCAATTGTTAATATGGTACAGATAAAAGTGATAAAATCTCCCTTAAAACGTATCTGTAAAGAGAGGATGTGCAATGTGCTTATAAAACATACAAAATACACATTTCCCAAGTAACGTGAAAGTCAATAGCAGTTAACAAATGGAAAAAAAGACGAGCAATTTTGTATGTTAGTTTAACAAGGGAAAATGAGTAGTGCCCACCATGCACTCAATTTATGATAGGGTTGCATATGATGTTGCTTCATGTTTAATCATTGTGCCTTGCTTTTCTGTATTCTTTTCTTTCAAATATCAATTAAGTATTTTTCCCTTTTGGGCAGAATTTAGGCAGCAGACTGCGCTTGTTCATGGTGGTCCAAACCCATCTTCCATTTGGTAGGCATCAATGAGTAGCCACAATAGTTAGTTGTACTGTTCAATGTATTATAATCGCCAAGGATGTAAATGATAGGATTGATATACAATGATCTATACATGATGTTGAACAAAAAAAGATAATAAGTCATAATCTAGTTCTTGATTATGCTGGCCGGTTGATCAAATTGCATGCAGAGGCGGATGGAGGGGGCTATAGCTCAGTCCTGCCCCATCCTTGAAGTAAATTGGCTCGTAAAAAATGAAAAATTTAGCCTAAATTCATGGTGAAAATAAAAAAGAATGAAAATTTAGTCCAACTCCAAAATTAATTTTAGCCGAACTAACTTCATTCCCAATCCAAACCAAATGTTCAATTACTCAAATTTAGTTTAAGACACAACAATACATATTTATTTTATTCACATTCATATTCATATTCATGATAAACAAACAACTTTATCAAATTAGGTATTTTATTTCACACACACACACACACACACATACATACATACATACATACATATAGTTACTTACAATCAAATTAGTTTATTATATAATAAATAATCTTTATTGATTAAAGTAAAGATAAATGACTTATTTGAATAGTATAAAATGTCACATGTTTGACTAATCTTAAAAATAATTAAATTTTTTCTAATGTATTTTTTCATATATTACTTATGTATACTTGTGAGTTAAAAGTTTATTTATTTCAACCATGATTATCAAAATAATTATGGTTGATTATCAAAATAATTAATTTTATTAGTTAAAAATATATTTGTTAGAATTTTGTTATGAATATCCAAAAATATATTCTGACCCATTTTGTCATGAGTATGAGTGTAACCTTTTAAACTAAATATTGTGTGGCATAGAGCATTTTTTATGGTATGAGTTCATTAAAAAAAAAAATTTAAATAAAATTTCAGCCCACCCTAACATGTTTATCTGGCTTCGCCCCCTCATTGCATGTGTCTCAACATATAGTTTTAGGTTATGACTGGATCAAATGCCGCGATTTTTGTTCAAACTGTCCATACGACAACCCAACCTTGCCCATCTTATACCTCCAAATAGGGATGGTAAAAAAGTTCGGTGGCTCGGGCTCGGCTCGGAAAAAGTCCGAGCCGGGCCGACTCGAGCTCGGTTGCACCGAGCCGAATTTTTTTGGCAGAGCTTTGCTCGGCTCGGTCCCAAAAAAGCTCGAACCGAGCCCGAGCTTTTTTTTTTTGCTCGACTCGTTGATATAGCTAAATATAGATAATTTATGAAAAATGTAGATTTCTCCAAAAAAAAAATCGAGCAGACTCGGGCTCGACTCGACCCGTTAAGGCTCGAGCCATAAAGCTCGGGTCGAGCCTCATTTTTTTGGCCTGATTTTGCTCGGCTCGGACCCAAAAAAGCTCGAGCCAAGCCCGAGCCTTTTTTTTCGACTCGACTCGTTAACATAGCTACCTCCAAGTATACCCTATAATCCTAAAAAGTAGTGACGACGAATAAATAAAACATTTGACCACTAAGAAATCATCAAGTACTTTAATCCTCTATTTAGTTTAGTTAAAAGTTATAAAAATCTACATCAAAATCAAGAATTAATTTTAACCACATTTCATGAAACCCACAATTTTTCAACTTAATCTATAATTAACTTTTATTAAAATCTACTAAAGTCTAATTTTTAGCTAAACCAAACATCTCGGTATGTTAAAACCAAAGCCAAAATCTTGGACAAAAAGGCGTATTACATAGAGGCTAAATCAATCTTTTCACCTTGCAAGATGGAGAATACACCAGTACATGCATAAAATCAGACAACAATTAATCGAAATGCAAAAATGGATGACAAGAAATATGCAAACATGAAGCATAACCTACAGGAGAAAAATATGATATTAGCAAAGTGCACTTGAAAATAATTATTTCATTTATTTTCTTTAATTGTGGTTAGCCAGAAAGTATAACTATGGAAAAATAAGCTGTCATAAGAAATAAGCTATTTTTGTCAAAGCCATCTACTGTAAATATATACTGACTGTACAGATGAAGAATATCAAAACTATCATCAAGCAGATGATAAGTGTAAATGATATATATATAGTATTTAGGAGGAGACGAGTTTCTGAAGTTCATAAACTATACTTCGTGGTGATCTTGAGGGGTATCAATCTTGATTATAAGCCGGTCGTGGAGATTTATGGCAGAGTCAGCCAGAATGGGTAATTGTGGTGATACGATATCATCTACATCCTCGTTTCCAGCCAACGCTTTCTCTAAAGCAGCTTTTGCAACTCTAGTAACACAAATTATTAATACCACTGCAAGCAAACCCAATGAAAAGTGAGGAAAAGAAAACAATAAATTGAAATATATCTTTCCAAGAAACCAATAAATTTGATGAAAAGAAACAGCAAACCAATGTAACTACTAGAAGTTAAAGTCGCTGAGCCTGGTCCCATAGTTAACAAGAATCAATAGTCTTAAGAAAATTAAATGATAACATGAGATTGTTTCATAATGCCAAAAGAAAAAAATAAAATAAAAATTCTTCAGTGATCTTTTTCGTATCAAACTGAAAATCAGAAATTGAGTTACATTATCAGTAAGCACTTCTGCTGCAACTGAACTGGTGCATTATTGCACAGGTGTTCACATTCAATATCTAAAATCTATTGCCTCATTTAAATTTACATTAAAAATTAGGTTCTTGTGGTCTTTTGATGTTCAAACATTATAGACATAAAAGTTTTCAAAACCCGCCTAATAAAAGTAATTTTATGCTAACTAGTACAATCTTTGATAGACAAACTTCAAGCCAAACGATTTTTCAAAAGTTGGTCTACTTCCTCAATTAATTATTTTTTGCAGGGAATTTCACAATGTGATGATCAAGTGGTCAATGAATATACATTTGAAACTTACCAGAAATAACAAGGCCCAACACTATCAGTGCCTGCATCAAATAAAAAAAGGAGCTAATGTCAAATTACATAAATATATTAAATACACGGGCCACGTCATAACAAAGAGTGAGGATTTTCATCATTTCAGCAACATGAAAGATGAAATTTGGGATCACAGTTAGCCATAAACGAGGAATGTAACTCAGGCTTCAACAATGAATTTGAAATGTGTATCAAGTCAGTATCAACTCATTTTCACAAATAACAATATCCATCATTAGCAGTCTGTAGGTTTGTACCTTCAAGAGTTCAACTAAAATTTGAAATTAAACGAAATCGAATATAATTATATACTCCCTCAAGAATTCAGTTAATCATTTTATCATTTTTAGCTTAGCCCCTGTTTGAGGTGCATTCTTCAGACAATAAAATGAGAAATCCAACCATTTGAGCCGCAATGTTTGACTTTTTATTCCACACCAATTCAAATTTTTTGAAACTAACGGTCAAATATTTTATTTTTCTTTGCTATTAATGCGCCTCAAACAGACACTCAGTTTCTTTCCTCAAGAAATACTGACACCCACATTCTAAACAAGGTTTTAAACATGAAAGAACTACCAACAGAATGAGCTCATCAAACTAAAACCGAACAAAGATACACAAGGCACTTACCCAACGGGTTTTTGAAAATTCACCCCATCCATGTGTTACATCAGAAAGATCCTTCAGAGTTGTCCCAACATACACTAGGGCAAAAGTAATTGGCTGCAGAAAGAGCACAAACGCGAATCAAGGCGATAATCAAATAAATGGAAGCATTTCTGACAAAATATGCATACATTTGCACTAAGGTATATGTAGCAGTCAATTTAGCATAGAATTTTTAAAAAATGAATAGCTTTCCAACAGTGCTCAACTTAAAATGCTATTATTTCATTGGCAATTTAGCAATAAAGAGACAATATTTAAGTGTTCATACCATCATGCCCAACCATGAAGCTAGCATGTAATGTCCAATGGAGACTGGAGTCACGGATAAGAGGTAGTTCAACATGTTAAATGGAAGTAAAGGGACAAGCCGAAGCAGCAACACAATCTGTTCAACCAGAAGAGAAATTTGATTACATATATGTCCACCACATGAATGTAAAAATTGAACAAACCATCCAAATCAGACTTCAATCAAAGAGCATGCATCAAGAATGAGCCACTGAAGTTCACAGGATCAGCAGGGAGAAAACATGCATACCTTGAACCCAGATTTCCGAATTGCAATTGCAACTGCACGGAACTGCGGATAGTCTTTCAACTTGGAAATTACAAATGACCTCCCAATCTGTTCATTGATGGATGGAGAAATAATAAGAAAGAAAATCTAATAGAATCATATTTTTATAGATGTTTGTATGCCACTAAAGGTATGAACAAAGTGGAAAATTAGATGAAGAAAAGAATGTTTCATCTTTGAGCCTCAAGCTCTTATTAGCAAGGGAAAAAAACGCTGCTATTAGACTACAAAAACTTACAGTTCTACCCAGAAGAAATGCAGCTCCGGCGCCAATTGTAGCACCAATAGAATCGGCAACAAAACCCACTGGCAAGCCAAAGAGATAACCACCACCCAGCTGAAATGTTACCAATTAGCACAAAAGGATTCAGTTCAATTGGGAAAGTATAAGACGATGAAAATGTATCCCGTTCATGCATTTTCAAAGAACTCCAAAATTTGGGCAAATTAAGACACGTGCTAGAAGGGATAAAACTAAATGAAACAAACAGAGAACAAGAAGTAATTATTATGCTAGTAATAAATACGGAATTCAGAAGAAGTATTTCAGAAAATTCATTACAAACACTTTGGAAAATTCAATGGCACACAATCTACAGGGATTTCATGATAACTTGGATAGCCATGAGGTGCATATAACTATTTTATGTATCAGTGTCAATGATAACTTGGACAGCCATGAGGTGCATATAAGTATTTTATGTATCAGTGTGACACTGATACTGACAAAGCAGTTCACTCCACCTGCAACCTCAAAAAGAAAATTAAAAAAAAAGAAGAAGAAGAAGAAGAAGAAGAAGAAGAAGAAGAAGAAAGAAAAGAAGGAAAAGGGAAACAAAATGAGAGATAAAAAATGATTTCCAGAAGGGGAACCTAATATTGGAATCCAGGGGAAAATTAGTTACGAGAAGAATGGGGGAAATCAATGTATTACAAAAATAACATCTTGGAAAAAATTTTGAATTTTGAAATATTCCTGGCCCTTTCCTTCTACTTATCAAAACCAATTTTTCTACTTTCTTGTTTGTTCTTTTCCCTCCCACTAATTTGGAAAAGAACGGAGCTTAAGTTCTATATCTAAGCCACTGTAACTAGAGTATGCTGCAATAACTAGAAAAGGCCTGTAGATCAGTTGACATGTGGAAAGCTAGTCAAGCAAAAATCACAGCCAGAAAAAGGACGGGTATTAACCAATGAACTCCTTTATTTACCCCATGCAATCCAACATATCAACAGAAGCAAGACTCGTATATCTAATGACCATTACTGATGTTCCGGGATAGAAAACAATTTGTTGGAATTAGAGAACAAAATAAAATTGAATAATTAACAGAGATATCAATTCTTACCGTGAGTACTGAAGCTGGAACTGCCAGTACGGTTAGAGGAATATATGCAACAGCTCTGCAAGGTTCACAAAGCATGTGTGACTCGAAATGACATTCATAGTTACAATATTTGTGACACATTCTATAACCAGATAAAATGTAAGAGTAAGTTAATTAAATTGAAGTTTAATGTGTTATTGAGCAGAAAAGCAGTTGAAAAATGTCTTGCACCAAATAATCCGCTAGATTTAAGCAATGTCTAACAAGTCTATGAGAATCAGTAAATTATATTGATGTTTAATAAACTAATAAACGTTATTGAGCAGGAAAGAAGCTGAAAACTGTCTTGCACCAACTAACTATGGTAGATTTGACCAATCTCTAAAAAGTATAAGAGCTATTCGCAAAGCTTACGATTGCTTATGAGCTGATCAAACTCTATTCTAATAATTTCTTTAGGACCCACAAATTTTACGAATTTCTAATCACACATTCCTTATGACCCATTGTTTATAAGCACTTAAAAGCTTAGCCAATCAAGCTAAATAAAGTAGTAGGCATTTTCCCTTTGTGAGCCTCGATGCATTTTGACTAACATCGGTAAATAAAAATGTACTTACAGCACAAGAGGACCCCAAGGACCAAGATCTTGCTCTATCCATACTAAGAAGTCCTTCAACAACTGCAGAAAACAATTGTTTCAGCAAGAGGATAATAAAATACATAAGGAATAATCATTCATTCAATCTACAGAGATAATAATTAAAGGCTATCTGTCAAGATAAATGTCTAACAGATCTATATACATTCCAGAACAAGTGGGAAATATGTTTTGTCTACAGATAAATCAAATAACAAAGTGGCTTTTCTAATTAGTAAATTGGCTTACTTTCTAACTTAATTTTATCTTGGTTTATTTATTCAAATTTCAACCTGGGAAGCACCGGTTTTTAAAAAAATTCCAATAAGGCAATAATTTTTATGAAATTGAAGCAAGCTGAATTAGTTAAAAAACAGAGTACTCATTGACCATCGCATCTCCAAGCGGAAGCCAGTACTTAAAGTGAGATCTAAATTCACATAGAGAATACTAGATAGAACTCTATTATTTTCTTAGTCAACCACCATCTTACAGAGTTTGTGCAAATTGTTTACAGCTCATGAAGTCAAACATCCTTCAGGTATAACCAAGATATGGTAATAATGATCTTAAACACGCAAAAAAACAAAAAGAGAATGCATAAATTTACTTTGTCAATGTGATTCTTTTTTTTCATGCCCAGATAGAACCCAAGATGAAGCATCAATATGGAGCAAG
>CAIGRB010046333.1:7734-18671 GCA_903798255.1 Fraxinus quadrangulata
CAAATCAAAACCTCTTTTCTTTTTATTCTTCGGTGATACTGTCTCACCGAAGAATAAAAAGAAAAGAGGTTTTGATTTGGGGTTGGTTATTTATTTATATTTATTTTCTGGTTTTTAATTTAATTAAATAAACTTATTTAATATGAGAAAAATGTAAAGAACTATTTTGCCCTTTTTAATTTGATCGAAATTGATCGGATTTTTCATTTTTTGGTCGACTAATGGGAAAGTGAATTTTTTTGTCAAGATGGACTCCAACTGCATGTTTTTTAAATGTTAGAGACCTCAATTGGCACAAACTAAAAGTCATGATAAAGTCTACAAAAATTGAAAAAATTAGAGTCTGTTGCTGCAATTTTCCCTTTTGATTTTTGAAAAGTCATGCCAATAATCTAAGTTAAAATCTAACAATTAATTTTAATACATATTTTATAAGATTCACGATTTATTAATTTTTATAAAAAAATTACTAAAATTCGATACTTTAATCCTTACTAAATGAGGGCTAGTATCATGCTACACGTATAATCTAGTTTGACAATATTGGTTGACAACTCACACTTGATAACATCACATTCATAAATTTCAAAAATTATTTTTTTAATTAATGACACAAATTTTGACAACATCAATATTGTCAAGTATAATTGTAAGAGCTAAGTATGTGCTTAGTTCCGTTAGGTAGTTTGAGTATTCAAACTCACAAAAGCAAGGATTTTAATCTTCAAACCTATTTGATACGTAAATACGAAGTGACGAAATTTATCAATATGAGCATTAGTATTGTACACAATTTTCACGTGATTTAAAATTGAAGGGCGAAATTGTCAAATCAATTAATATTTCGTTCTATATAGTGAAAAGTTAACATTCAAATTGATATTTTGATTATACAAGGACTTGATTTATATAGGTTGGAGATCTAGATCCCCAATTTTAGTCTCCATTTTGAATACAAATTTATAAATAATTTATAAATTCAGTTAAAATCAAATATAAATTTCAACCACATATTCAAGAGTACTCTTTATTACTATCCACACATTTTATGTCGACCTACTATTATTCCTCGTACTATTTCTTTATATCTATTTATGAATTTGTCAAATGGAAACTTAAAAGTTGGAGACTCTAAAACACACTACATGAAAGGTTGGAGAGTTGTAACTTAATTTCTCCATATTTTTCGACTTTTTAAAAGTTTAAATAAAAATCTTACTTCTGAAACATATATGTTTTATTAAAATTTACACAGACTTGGACCCGTAAACCCAAATATTGGAAACTATCATGGGGCGAGTCAGGCCCAACTACTAACTTTGTCCCCTTGCTTTATTAAGAGCGACTATATTGACATCACAATTTTTATTTGACACATCATATTTTAATTACAGTTAAATTCTTTAATCTTTGCTTATTGTTGCAATTATTTTCTTAATTATTTTCATCGAATTTTTAACTTCAATCTTCCATTAATTAGTACGTCTCGTCCTTAATGATGATTTATATCAAAATATTTTATTTTCATACTTTGAAATAAAGAAAAAATATTTTCTCGTACTTTTTATTTATTTAATGTTTAAATTAGGATGAGAGAGTAAGTCGTTTTACGTCATTTCGACACACTTTTGGACATAAAATTGTGATCAAATACAAAATATATTAATTAATGGAAAGTTTGAGAATATAAATGATATAAAAAATCGTTAGAAATATAAGTGCTATAATGAACAAAGACTAAGAACCTTCAATGCAAATAAAACGTGGTGCAAGAAATAAAATTTACGCTGTGAATATAATTCCTATAACAAGGGGACACCTGTCCCTTGTAATTGTACAGGAGCATGTGGGTCTTGTACATATGGTATAATCCTTTTTAGATATTACCTACTATGTGGTGTGTAGTGTTGGAGATTGTGTGTGAATAAAGCGTTCCAACTTCATTTATGAATAACCATTCGATTAATAGGGAGAGATGTATTCAATTTTTTAAATGAAGAAAGAAAGTTTCGTTTAGGAGCACTAATAACAAATGAAGAAGGGCATGCAAAATGATGTGTGAAAGAAATCAATTAGAAGAAAGAATGAAAGATATAAACATGTTTTTGTCCCATATTGAATGGGAACAAGGAAATGAATATGTTTAAATAGTCAAAATTTGGATTTAGATTTGGCGTCGTGAGGCACTCAAGTTTTTAAAATCGTTAGATCAATCCAAATTCAAAATTAATTTTCAAAGAGATCGAATTGATTAAAGTCCAAATGATCAAAAGGCTCGAGAGTTGTCTTTTTCATATCAAGCAAGTCTCGTAAAATATACTAATACTCAAATCTTTCATAGCTATTTCGTCTCTATAATCTCACTATTGCTTTCTTTAGTGGCAACGTTTTTTTGGAAAAACCACAAGCAATAGATGAATAGCCACTCCATACACTGAGCATCGTAGTCAATCATTTGATCATTCATAAATTCCAGATCTAGTTTTCATCTTTTTTTGTCATCTCCTTTTCCAAATTATGTCTATAGTTTTTTGCTCCAAAGTCCGGTTTACAAATTAAGAGTTTAGTTCACCAGTTTTTTTGTGACGGCGGTGGTAAGTCATTTGAAACAAGATGTACTCTGTTGAGTAGAGCAATATTGTGAAATTCTTAGGTTCGGATCTTGATTTTCTGCAATCCCTTTCTATAAGTTTAATTTATATACGTTACATGCACGAGCATTATAGGCAACCATCAATTATTTGACTAGTAAAATAATTACTTTAAAAATGATAAAATTGGAAGAAATTTTGAAAAACAGAATAAAACCACCAATTTTGTAGATTGAGAAATACGATCCAAATTATATTACACTGGTTTGAATATTTTTAAACCACGCAAAACTAGTGTCCCAAAAAAGTAACAATACTGATTTTTTTTCAACATTTCATAAACGGTATCATAAAAAAAACAGTCGAAGCCAATCGAAACCAATGCAAATAGAACTTCCAAGTAGGCTCTATATGTAGGGTTGGGATGTGTGTTATTTTGGAATTTCGTTATAAATTTAAAAAAAGGTAAAATTTCAAAATTTTGCGACCTTCCCAAAATTTAAACTTATATTCGTGCCGACTATGTAGATAGGCATGATTCGTGACTAGAGATACGAGATATGAACAAATCAAAGCGTACATATTTTACCCTCCGGCTGAAGTTTAGTAGCGATCGTGCATGGTGTGGGTAGATTTCAACCTCTGGCTATATTTCTTTTTTATTTTAATTGTAAACAAAAGTCTGTAATAATGCATTTAAAATCCGAAGTTGAGCCTGAATAATTAGATGCTACATAAATCAACTGCAACATAATCTCGTTGAGCCGACCTATTTCTGCATTATTTATTTTAACTAAATAAAGGTACACATCGAGCCTTAAAATTATCCAATTAATTAATGAGAGTAGGCAAGTACGACAGGGTGACTAGGATGAGTTAGAGCTCGATCAATTTATTAGATATGGTTCGGAATCAATTTTATTGTTTTATTGTAAAATTATCACATCGTTACATTTAAAACAAATATCAATTTTAATGAGTATTAACTTTCAATTCGTTGTTAAAAAAATTAAAGTTCAAGCTCGAAATTGGTTTCCAGACGAGTTATCTCGTACTTGGTTTACCTTGTTCCACCACAACGATACAAATAATAGGGCATTCAAGTAGAAAAGTATGTCTGTGGACTCTCCATTTTGTGATTTTCAAAAAGCTTATAGAAAATTTGTAGAAAATCGCCTGGTTTAAACCAAACGTTTCGCTGAATTTGAGTAAAACTCGACCCGTTATAGCGAGCCAATTGCGGTTTAATTGTGCATTGATCCAGTTATGTTGATCGGATCAAGGTCTAGTTCACTAGTTTTCGATTAGACCATTCGATCCACTCTAGTCCGATCTGGATTATAATGTTATTTAGACATTCATTTTATTAGTTCCGCACTTTTTCAGCAGAAAATATACATTAGTTTTTGGTACCATGATTTGTACTGTTTATTGACAATAAAAACTCGTAACTGCATTGTTAATTATACTCCATATCTCACTTGTCGTACATTGCCGTGTTTGAATTCAAATGGTAACTAATATAAGTAATAAGTTACTATTAAAATAAATAATTCTATTAGTATAACTAAATAAGTAACTTTTAAAATAATTTTTTTGTGTGTCTACAAAATTAATAAGCTACGTAAAAACTTAATTTGAAAACAACCCTTCAATACGTAACTTTTTTGTACTTACAAATAACAAATAATTAACTATTTAAGCATAGCCAAACACGGTGTAGTTTGACTAAAATTAGGACAATGGAAGAAAATGACTATTCAGACCATTATGACTGGCTATAAAATTTAGTTTGCGCTAGCCCTTAGCCCTTTCTGTTTGTAGGGCTGCTCTTTTTCCAACAAAAACTCATTTATGTGGTCCTAAAACTATAAACACCTTGCAACCCTCATTAAGCACCTCCATCTATTCATTGCATTTATTTTTGGTCCCCCCTCAAACGATTGTGTGCGAGCTACGAACTACGTACACTTATAAAAGATATTATCGATACCCTACTACTTAAATAATTTTATTTTTCATCCACCCTCAAACAATGGTTGAAACAAGCAATAACTTACATAATTCACCAATAAAACAAGGACGATATTACTGAAGAACTTTTTTTATTGCAAATATTACAATTTTTGTTTCGAATTTTACGTGTAATCTCTTTTTCGTTTAGAGCTTCATTGTTTTGATATGTTTCAGGCGATGAACTAATCTTTTACTGTTTCGAATACGCATGCACGAATATCCAATAAGATAGAGCAAGCACGAGGAATAAAGAAAAAATCTTGTACCCTTTTCCCTCAAACAAATTGCATTGTAAAAAAAAAAAAAAATCAGTTGGAGACATTAACAGAGCTCTAATTAACACAAGTACACAACTTAAGTTATGTAATTTTGGAGTTGAAAATCTGATGGACTGACAAGTGACAAACGAGTCCTTAATTAACAGAAAGTGATTTGCATAACAGAGCCGTACAATTTGAAAATATTGAAAAATATATATAACAACAAAAAAAAAAAACCCAATAAATTTTTCTGAACTATTTTATTTACTAAATAATAATTGGGGCCTTTCAAAATAGTTCTTTTGTCAATCGTGACTCTATACGAGTTTTGGATCACGTTTAAAAATGTTTATAAAAAATTTAAATTATAGATAAAAATATATAGTGAATAAGAGAGTAATACTCGTGAGTCATTTGAAATGTATGAATACAAAATGATTTTAATGTTTTTTAAACAATTTATAAACATAAACCAAACGGGAGCTTAACTTTTAACAATACAATTTTTTTTTCCTTTTTCTTTTAAAGAAAACAACGTGTTTGGATCGGGATTATGTTATTAGTTAATTCATAAAAATCATAGGTAGGTCAAGGAAGGAGTAGGGAAAATAGTAGGGAAAATTGCATTATTGGTCTTCAATATATTGGGCCGATAGTGGGTTGGTCGTTAACCTTTAAAAAAGAAACAAAGGTATCCTTAACTTCTTATTAAAGTTACATAATTGGTCTCTAACGACGATAATAGTCAAAGTTCAAATTCTAATGCACGTCCACCTGGACCACCTTTACGATGTTAAGTATTGTATCATAACTTAAACCGTTGTCGAAAAAGTTAAGCGACGAGACAAGAAAATTTGAGCGCATTAAAGAACATTCGAACGATTTTTATGGTTCAAGTATAGATTGATCAACCATATTGGTGATCATTTTATTTCATTTTAAGTTAAAACCAATTTGCAATTTTTCAAGGAGACCTTATCTAACACAAGCCGTGTTAAACATTAATTTAGGTGTTAACAGATCATATGAATATGTCATAAATCATTTTATTTAACTGAACATGTAGTTGTTATCTAAACTGATTACATTTTTCTTTTCTTTTTGTTAATTTGCTTTTCAACAAGAAAAAAGAAATCATCTATGATGTTTTTAAAGTATGATAGATTCACAATTCACAATGTTTTGAAAACTTTGATTGACATTTGACATTACTCATGGGCTACAGCAAATTTTTAAAGAATCCCATGCACTACTCTTTCGTCCTTGCCATCACACAGAACTCTGCTGAATCCAACAGCCAAAAAAAGTGAGAACAACTCACCCTGAGACAATACCTACCATTGTTTTGCATGCATTTGCATGCACACATCCAGTACTGAGTGCAAAATGGTCCCCCTTTATCCTCTTACCCCGACCCTCATCCACCCCACGAGCCCATTATAAACCTAAATGCTACCCACTTTGACTACCCTTTCTATTCCAACCACAAATTCACCGACTTACAACGTGTTTGAAATGGAAGGATAGACAATACTAAACAGTTTTAAAGAAGAAAAAGTAATCGAAATATTGTTCATTACTGTCTAGACTCGAAAGTGTTGCACGACAAATGTGCAATAGTAAAATTCGTCTACTAGTTATATTTGCAAGTATGAATTCTTACAATTACCAATCACGATGGATCTATGGTGAAAGGAAATCATCAAGTACTTCTAATTCCAACCACATTTTTTTCCCTCCTTATGTTTGATAAGAAAAATTGAATCATACTAGACAATAGACGATATGTACTGAATTGAAATGCTCAACCGTCTACTATTATTTTCCATTTATTTTAAGCACAAAGGATCTTTCTTTTATAAAAGGAAATTTCAGCTACCTTTCCCTTTCTCTGATCTTATAATTCACATAATCATAATTACGTTCTTGAACATTGAGAAATGTGCTGATCTTAACTTTTAGCTGCAACTGCACAAGACATCCTAGACTTATATCTTCTGCTAGGCTGCTACCCTCTTCCATTCTACACTTCCTTTACTACCTTTGCTTTGCTATAAACACTATCAAGAAAAGGCCCTCAGTTTGTCAATCTCTTGTTCCTTCCAGCCAAAACTCCATTTCAAATCAAAGGGTATGATGATAAGAAAACTGTTTTGGCTCCATCCAATTCTTTAAACTTTCTTGGATTCACTGTCTCAAGTTGAATCTTGTTCATTTTCTTGTGCTCAATTCTTATTTTTGGCTCAGTAAAATCATCATGAACGAGTTCAAATTTTGGGGTGTTTTCATTTTTGTTATATACATAATTAATTTGGGTGTTATGTGCAATGGGGAAGATGAAAATGGGCTGGCTTTAATGAAGAGAACAGAGCAAGAAGCTTTGTATTCTGCTATTCAAGGTTTTGTGGGTAAATGGTGGAATGGTTCAGATCTTTATCCAGATCCTTGTGGTTGGACTCCCATACAGGTAAACATTGTTAAGCCTTTTACTCTACTTTCTTGCTTTCAAGATTCTTGGAGTAAAAAAGCTGATATTTACTTTTATAGCTTCAGTAGTTTGAGGATTGTCATATCTACCTTACCAACTGTGTCGTAAATGTAAAAACTTCATTTTTTTTTCAATTGTTCTCAATTTGTAGATTGGGATTGGGTATAGGATAATTCTTGCAACAAATTATTTTGTCGTTTGTTATCTTATGGTATGTTCATTTTAGATAGTACCTCACTTCGCTGAGATTCTGCTGCCTATTGGCTATTTCTAGCTTTGGGCTTTATGAACACTGTGTCAAGACTGGACTTCAATTACATGTACAAGAATTACAGTCGTCTGCCAATTGTTTATTATTTATTGACATTCTCAGTTTTATAATTATTTATTTATTTATACTATTTTCAACCTTTTCTTTTCTTTTTGCCTACTGTCAAAACTCTGATAGTCAAGATCATCTGTGTTAATTAGTGATATGTGGGAGACGAACCGTAATAAATTTTCTACTGCTCAGTTAATTACACTAGTACCAAATTTTAGTGCTATGTTTCCTGATTTTAATCTGCTATTATAATTCTCTCGACAGGGTGTTGGCTGTGACATCTTTGATGGCTTTTGGTATGTTACAGACTTGAGTATTGGACCTGTTCATGACAATTCCCTTCGTTGTGCCCAAAATGCTGAATTTAGGCCCCAGTTCTTTGAATTAAGGCACCTGAAATCACTCTCATTCTTCAATTGCTTTGTCTCACCCCACCATTATCCTGTTGCAATTCCTACTGAAAATTGGCAAGGTTTTGGTGGCAGTTTAGAGTCACTAGAGTTTCGGTCCAATCCCCACCTCGTTGGACAAATTCCATACTCTTTTGGGTACCTCAGAAATCTCCGGTCGTTAGTGCTAGTGGAAAATGGCTTGACTGGTGAACTACCGGCATTTTTTGGAAACTTAATCAACTTGAGGCGGTTAAATCTTGCTGGAAATTCATTTTCCGGCAGAGTTCCAGATAAATTTGGAGAGCTAAATCAGCTTCTGATTCTTGACATGAGTAGGAATTTATTGTCTGGTCTCTTGCCTTCAACATTTGGTGGGTTGACTTCTTTATTGAAGCTTGACTTAAGCAACAATCAATTGGAAGGAAAAATCCCACAAGAGATTGGAAAATTGAAGAATCTAACACTCTTGGACCTAAGTAACAACAAATTTTCAGGTGGGCTGACCACATTATTTCAAGAAATGAGTTCCTTGGAACAATTAGTCCTATCCAACAATCCAACAGGTGGTGACATAACGAACCTTTCGTGGCATAATGTGATACGCCTAACCATACTAGACCTATCGAATACAAGCTTGACAGGCAGGATTCCGGACTCGATTTCAGAGTTAAAGAGGCTGAGATTTTTGGGTCTCAATGATAACATGCTCACAGGGGAAATCTCCACAAAGATTGAAACTTTGCCTACTATTAGTGCAATGCACATCTATGGAAACAATCTAACAGGTGAACTTAAATTCTCTGAAGGGTTCTATGGGAAATTGGGGAGGCGTTTTGGGGCATGGGACAATCCAAATCTCTGCTTCCCCTCTGGTTTGATATCAAGAATTAATGTACCATTTGGGGTAAAACAGTGTCAGCAAGAAGTAACACAATATGAGAATGAACCTGGTCTTGATACAAATTCCAAGTTGGGTAATAATAGAATTTGGAAACCAGAATCCAATCCCATAGTTTCTTTGGGATTTTCAGTCTTTGGTATTGATAGATTTAGGTATATCTTTGTGTTTATAGTTTTTTTTGGTCATTTACTTTTCTACATAGGGTTTACTTAAGGTAGCAATACAGCATTTGGAATGTAGAAGAAAATCTAACCCTTATTCAATGTAACAAGAAGTTATCCTTTTCTTTTTGATACTTTGTATGTTTTCGTGCCATTTCAAATTAAAGGTGCCAACATGGTATGGACGACCGTGACTCTAGTATCTCGACATGTCAAAAGCATGGCACACGGTCAACCCTTGCCGCTTTGGGAATGGTTCTTGAGGTTTTGCCTTTGGGTGTGGCCCATTATGAGCTGTCCCTATCCCAACACATGATACATTATAATTTAGAGAAAATTATGCCACCCACCTATTTTTTAATAAATATTTAGAATATACCCTACAACTTTTTTTTATTCATAAATACTTCTTTTATGTAGTAAAATAGAAATATGGAAAACTAATCAAATCATAAAGACTATTCATTACTTAGCTAATTTTAATCCAACAAATATGCCTTTAAATTATGCCCCAACAAACACGTCATTAACATGTCAAATTAATCACAAAATAATTGAAATCTTGTCCTTTCGTATTCCAAACCAAAATCTCCACCAGATCGTTTCTCCCTTGAATCACCCACCAAGAAATTCCTAAAACCTAATCACCAATTCTTCTTCTATAGATCCACCACAAAGAATAATACACACCATATCACACATATCCACAATTTGATTCTCATTTTCCGTTGATTAGGGCTTTATTGCTTGTCTGTACAATTTGTATATGAGTGGATATGTTTCAGAAATTTTTTTTTGATAACGAGAAAAGCGTAATGAAGATACCATGAATTTGTTTATGAAAATCTGCATTCTTGCTTCAATATAATTGTGCTTTAATATTCTCTTAAAATTGAATTTATTTTATAATGGTGTATGTGTATGCAATCCGAAATTTAAAAGAAAAAAATGATTATTTTTTGCCATCATCTGTTTTTGAATTGCTTATTAAATTTAGGAAATGACATTAATGGAGAACGTGAAATATGCTAAATTCAAAAATGGTCAATTACAGAATGTGTGGTGGATGGTCTATTTTTAGAACGAAGTATATGTAAACATATTTCATATGTCATCTAGTATTTTTGGTTTTAATAATAACATAGTAAATTATGATTTATTTATTTATTATTTTTTTGGGTAACAATGCAGATTTTCTTATAATTTAATAAAGTAAAAAACCAACCAGAAATAATTTTAGAAAAAATCAGGGTTGAGCTCTGTTGCCTTTCACTTAAGAGTTATATGTCCTCAGCTTTTAAAAATGAGATTTTAAGTCTCATAATTTATTTAAATATGCAAATTTAGGTCCGAACGTGACAGAAAGAGTCCATGTATATATTTAAATTACACGGGACTTTCACTTGAATCGAAGTTAGAGGGCAAATTCATCAAAGTATTTAACATTTTTCTCCAATTCAATTGAATGTTGCATGGGATTTTAACATCTACAATGACAATTTTCATAACTACATTTAAATAGCTTGGTGACTCAAAATCTCACCTTTGAAGATTGAGAACCAGTCACCATGTAAAATTTTAAAGAATCCAACCCAAATTTTCACTTAAATTCAATGGCAACTTGGATATTTTTTCCAAGAAAGGTAGTCGTTGTGCTCCAGCTTTTTCTGCCGGCAATGGCAGCCATGATTTTAATGCACTGAAAGTAATGGGCAAAGGCAGTAGGCTAATAGCCTCTAGTTTTTTCTTTCTTCTTCCTTTTACAACATGTATGGCAAACATAGACCTGTAGCCTGTACAAAAAAA
>CAIGRB010046384.1:11582-24342 GCA_903798255.1 Fraxinus quadrangulata
GTCAAAAATGCACAAGTTGAATAGAATGATTATTGAGAATTGAAATACATGAAAATAGGGAGATGCATGAATCCACTACAATCATTCACATTAGATTTAATCATTTTTTTTTATCTTTTTTATAGTATAAGTAGAATAAATAACAATCAAATCACAACTTTTTTGATATCATTACACTTCAAATTTAATAGCAGCCATTGAACTACAAATTAGACCTTATTCTTCGTGGGAACGATACTTTTAACTCACATATTTTATTATTTGTGCAACGATCTCGTACTCTTGCAGGTTTCACGCGAACAATTACAATTTGTAGAAAGCTTGCACATAAAATTAAGAAGCATTGAAAGTAAATTGATCATTGATTAATTGAAAACTAGAAATTATAATTGATAAAAGCAGGAAATTACAATGGCCGGTGTAGGGAACAAACATCAGAAAGTTTGAAAAGTTTTGAAAGACTAATACCCCCTATTAGCTTGCGGAACAAAAACTTAAATGATAGAAGTAGACGTTTAAATGACGATAAATCATACTAAACGTTTACTAATATCAGAGATATTTTACAATTGATAAAAATTATTACAATGGAAAGGAAATTACAACTCAAACTTGAACTAATATTTACAATGTGCGATCGAAGTTGGGCAAATTGGGGCTGCCATTGAGTCAAGAGATTTAAGTAAAGCTGCGGTCCTTGACAGGTGGACATGTAATGAAGTCTTTTGGTGACTCACTTAGAGAGTGCTCATGGATAATAATTATTTCAACATGTAATAATAATAATTATAGACGAAATAGTTAAATTGAAATAAAAGTATAAGATGGACAATCAAATGATACAAAAAAATCGAATTAATATAGATCGAAGTCGATTTACCAAAAAAGAAACAAATTTTATGAGTTGAGTGACCTATAGTGATTTATTATTATTATTATTTTTTCTTTTTCCAAAAAATGAATATTGTTATACTAACACGTAAAGGGGGCATAGACTTTGCGGTTAGTGACTGCTCTTACTTACTAGAGTGATTAGATCCGCTCCACTACGAGGGGGACCATGCAACCTTTGGCTGTGTAGATGCTCAGCTTAGAATGATGCTCAACCAATCAAGTAACAATTCAAAATCTTTATCTACTCCTTAGGTCTGTCTCAACACAAGTTGTGTTAGACTTGCAAAATTTTAAGTTCATCTGAACCTCGACTTGTGCTAGTATAACACTGATTTACACCTTTAGATAAGATTGAACATAGGAGTTTTGTTTTTGTTTATATATATATATTTTTTAAATTCATTTTACTGAAATTGTCTCAAAATTGTAAAATGAGAATCTATTGTGTAAAATGAACCTCAATAGGTATATGGAATTTTTAAAGCGCGAGATTTTATCTATTTCATAACAAGTTATTTCAAGAATGTCTACGTAATAATCTCAATTAAATAGCTCAAGGGAGTTGTAAGTCATCAAGAATGTCTATAACATAAGCCATACTTCGGCAATAATTCACTGATTTGATTTTTCTCAAATTCATATAAACTTTCAAGTTTAATAAGTAAAACTAATGTATTTCCATACAATACAGATTACGCATTAAGAATAATACTTGTATTTAAAATTTATATTTCTTACCTTCTAGTTTATAGCCTAGGCAATAGTCTAAGCCTTGTGTAAAATGTCATAATGGAAGTGAAATGAAATGATTCCAAGCTCATTTCCATCCCTTCTTTGTTCTATCTCCTGGCGACCTCGATGCTCTATGATGACTTACAACTCCGTAGTTCTACTAAAGACTATATCATCACATGAAGTGACAAATTTTCGATCGTCTATTTGTAGTAAGATGAGAATAGAAACTAGTCATGTATTATTAGAAGGGTCGAACAAACCAATTCTCGTCTTACTTTCTAAACCCATTTTCCTCCCTCCTTTGTTCTATCTTGGTTTGTTGGAAGGAGCAACCTCGATTCTACAACTCCCTAGTGCTACTAGAGATTGTACTATCACTTGAAATGACAAATTTTCTGCTGTCTACATGTAGCAAGATGAGAATAGAAACTAGTCATGCAGATTATTAGAAGGGTCGAGTACACCCATTGTCGTCTTACTTTCTTTCGACAAAGATTGATACTAAAATGAAAGTGTATTGAAACCAAAAAGGGGAGGATTTTCACATATCTTAATAAAGTCTGTGGCCAAGGAATAATTTGCAAATAATATCTGATCGATCATGTTATAATTTATATTCGTTTGACTTACCATTTCCGCATATCTATTTTTTCAAAGAAGTAAATTCTGTCGTAGTTACCTCTTGATTTTTGTCACACCTTTGACAGTCCCTGCCCACATCCACAGTCCCTGCCATTGTGTCCTTGGCCCACAAAATTTAATATTTATGTCTTAGGTGATGTTTGTCTCTCATTATTCCAAAACATTCTTTGTTACAGTAAGATTCTTCACCATATATTTACCCAATAAAATATTTTACACACAAACCAATAAAATTACTTTAAGCTCATGTTTGATATACATTTTTTCAAAACTCATTTACAATAAAACATTTTCAATAAAATAATATTTTCCATCACATCAATAACTTTTCCTTACTTTTTAACCACATATTTCTCATCATAATACTATTTAAAATATATTATTTTTTTAATAATATCCATCAAACACACCCTAAATTTCAATCATATATTCTCCAAAAAATAATATTCATTACTCAATTTCTTCTACAATAATGAAAAACAAATACGCACTTAATGTTTGTTGGTGCTAAAGAATAAAAGGGATAGAAGAAGAAGAAGAGAAAACAGAGGAAAAAAGCAGATAGGAAGAATAAAAATGACTGAATTCTAATTAGAATCAGGGTAGGCATGTTGGATATTTTTAATTAATACAATTAATATTAATATTGTAAAAAGTTTAAGGTCAACTAAGAGCTCGTTTGATATAACTTTTATTTTCTGTAGAAGAATTTTTAAAGAAAATTATCTTAATTTTTGTTTATAAACTAAACTTTTAAAGAGATTCCAAATATAATAATACTTTTGGAAGAAGTTACATTGGACAAATTTTCTTTAAAAGTTATTTTAATTAGAAAAAATACTTTTAGAAAATTAGCGAAATGAGGTCAAAAACAGCCTTGAATCTCAAAGACTCATTTTGACTTTTCAAAAGCATGCCAAGTGCGTCCTAAGTATGTTTGTTCTGCTTAAACAAGACTAATATAGTTGATTATCTTTAAAAAATATAATTAGATGTAGACCAAGAATAAAATTTGCTATAGTTGCGTTGGTTAAAAATCAGGATATGTTGGTTGAGATGTTGAGACTGAATAATTAGGGTCAATTTTTGATCATACAAAATTTATCAACGCGTGTACCAAACATGCTACATGCTTAGCTCATTGAACTAGTGTACCCTCCTAGGCTAAAATTTTAAGTTGATTTTCATGAAGATACTAATATCAATATTCTTCTGTGTTTTCTCAAACCATAATTACATTTACTTTCTTCACCAAATAATTAAAGGTAAAATTATCAAATTTGTTTAATCTTTGTTGCAAGAATTTTATTTTTTGGTCATTTTCACACCTAACCTCATCCTATTTATTTCAATGCAATTTGTTATAGTCTATTTAAGATATGATTTGATTCCTTACCCTTTTCACTACTATAAGCTTATGTTCTTACCAAAAGAGTAAATGTTAAGCAACATTCTCTTTATAACAATTTTTTAACCTTTTCTCTCATCCATGCAAGCATTTTGTCAATTATGTGTAGCACTCAAGATGTGAAATGTTTGGCACTTTAATTGAAAGAACGTTTTTAAATTCACACCCAATGTTTTGCCATTGAATAATGTTATTAGTATAATTGATATTACACTATCGATCTAGGTGACATTAAGTATTGTTAAATAAAATATATAATTAAATGAAGTATATAATTTTACATATAATTGAACATGTCACATAAATTGGTACTCTAGCACTACTAGTGNGCCACGAAAAACGTTGTCTCTCTCTCTCTCTCTCTCTCTCTCTCTCTCTCTCTCTCTCCCCTCATTTGAGTGGTGATGGGTGGGAGGTGTCAAAGATATTATATAAATAAATATGTTTTATTTTTTGGTATACTAAAGTTTTAAATAAAATAATTTAATATGTTATTAGATCATACATGTGTTTTGAGTTTAAAAATCGTCATCAATTATTTATAAAAATTGTGTACATGCAGACCGTTCAAGTATCTTTCCAAATCACCTCATCTCGAATAAACAAACATTTAAAATAAAGCATCCCATAGATTAAAAATAAGGGATAATTGCAACAGTGTTAACAAACCTTCATTTAGTAGCAGATTTTGTTCAAATCGTTCATTTGTGCTATCCACGTTACCAAACTTTTAAAAAATTTGCAGGTGAAGTCCAAAAAAAAATTGTTAGTTTGACTCTAGAAAAGAAAATTTTTATAATTTTCCCCAAATAACACAGGACATTTTTTACAGAGCACATTCTCTCTATTAAAATCAAAATTAAAAAATCACAACCACCCACCCCAATCTCCTTCTTCCCAACCCTTTCACTCCAAAACTAAAACCACACTCACCCAGTTGCCATTGTCACCACCTCAATATTAACCACCATCGACACCACCATCAGCCCCAAATCCACTTTAAAAGCTGGCAAAAAAGAACCACAAAATCCCAAGAACCCTTACAAAAAACCCAAGAAAATATGACCCCAAAATTCCTTACCAAATCACAAAAGTCCAATTATGAAATCATCCTCCATGAATCCCTTTTCTAACCACAACACAAACGAGGCTTGTAAGTCATCAATACTCCCTTACCAAATCTTTAATTACTCATTTGTGCTCATTCTCTGATACTCATAATCTCAAAAGAGCATACGCGTCAGCATTTTTTGTGCTCAAAAAGAGTCCAAATTTGTTGGAGCATGAAATCGTATAGAAGGTGTCGTGTGGTGGCAAAGGTGGAGGGATATGGAAGAAGATACTAGTGTAGGATTTGTTTAGGAGTAGAAGGTGGATTTGGTTGTGGTTGGTAGAGGTGGGGTGGTCTGGTGGATGGGGTGGAGAATGGAGGAAGATGAAAAATATTTTTTAATTTAATTATTTCAATTATTTTATGTTAAATTGGAATAGACAATTTTACCCTTTCCCAACACGTCAAAATTATCAATTTTCCAATTTTTGAGGTCAACTAGCGGCTAATATGATGAAATTCGTTTGATTGGATTTCACTTGCGAATATTTGGAAGGTTTGGTATCTAGGTGGCACAAATGGAAAGTTTAAGCAAAGTCTGCTATTAAATGAAAGATTTGGTACCGCCACTGCAAGTACCCTTAAAAAAAAATCCTATTACTTGGGTTATTTCTATACCTGAAGGGGTTCCAAAGAAACAAAGAGTTGAAATTTAATCAATAAAATTTTACATCTTTTTAATTATTTTGGACATCTCAAAATATAGAAGCTTCTTAAAAAAGGTGCGAAAATGTGTTGGTATCTCTCTATTGCTAAGAAGGTGACATGCTGATGTGTTAAAAATATATAGGGGGCAACTAAGAAAATAAGTCCGAGACAATAAATTTAAGTTTTAAATGTAAATTAAATTAAAACTCGAAAAGAGTTAATAAATAGTTACAATGTTGTGAAAATATTTTATAATAACAAACACGATATAAATCTTATAAAGAATAATGCATTTTTCAAGTAGATAAATTCATTTTGGGTTCTATGGTTTCTCCACCTCGTAAAGAAAAATCATTGTGTCCACACTGAATAAGATAATACCTGTTGACCCAAAAATGAGCTCAACAGATACCGAGCCCACTCTTGCCATGTCAAGCACGATTTCGGCGAACTTCTATCAAAATAATAACGGTAGTCGATTGAAAACGGACACGAGAGGCACTTTTCGACAAGAGACAAAAATGTTTGGACTCCGACAAGTAAAACAAAAGGCAATCACGCTAACAACGACCGCCGAATTGAAACCAAAATAAATTTATGTAATGATCAAGAGGATGATTAATTGGAAAAAAGACAATCACATATTCCCAAAGATACACTTGAACTTGAAAAGAAAGAGATTTACATTTCATCTATCCTAAATAAGCGAGGACTTACGATTTGCCTCGAGAGATAGACACTGAATATAATTTGTCGAAATTTCGGCAGCATCTACTCTGTAATATGGACTAAACCAATCCTTTAACTTCGGACGTGCTCTCAAGCTTGATTGTTTGCAACATAACTACTCAAGTCAATGCTTTCTTAGAGCTTCAAGTTCTCTTGAAACTTCAAACAACATACTCTTTTAATTTCATGATCTCCTAGAGCTTGTTTGCTTTGTTTGAGCTGAGGTTTTCTTGGAACTTCAGTCTTTTATTCAAGTGCTCTGCTTTGTACAGAAATACACAGGATCGAAAGGTTTACCCATTCCGAGGTTTCCAACATAAACTACTGCTTACCTTTAGGGGGCCAGTTTTGTTTACATCTAATACTTCAGAGGCTCCTTAGCCTTTATGAAATAATTTCGAGGCTCTTAGATTTTGTAAAAGAAACATTGACGCTCTTAGTCTTTGCGAAATAATTTCGAGGCTCATAGCCTTTACAAAAGTAACGGCGAGACTCTTAGCCTTCGTGAAGTAACTTCGAGGCTCTATAGCACTTCAAATTTTAGTCTGACTTTATTTATAATTTGCACAAGTATTGGCAGTTCGCTTGCCTTTCTCTTTCTAAGCAAGGGTTGAGTGGTTCGCTCATGCTGAGACTCCCTTAACAACTTTAGTTGTTAAANATAAATGCAAAAGAGGCCCCATAACCAAGTAACGTCATCGCCCAAGCTGGCAAGACGCCCAAAATCTGAGCGAATGGAGTGCCTTGCAGTCGCCCAAAATGAATGAACCCGTTCTCATCCAAACTTTCGAGTCGCCCAGGATCTTGGCAAACATGAGACATCATGGTTATCCAAAACAGCAATTATTGAAACGGTTTTTGAGCAATTCTATCACGCTCCATGATCCAAGGATCCCAGTTGTGGGCGGTTGAAAAACAAGAATCATGACAACAATTAGAGATGACAGTTTCACGACAAATCAATCATATAAAGAAAGTGGATATTTATAGAACACCAACCAATTTTTAAGTAGTTCTTCACAAAAAAACTATCAAAGGAGTATAAAAGGAAGAGAAGACATAGAAGAAAAGGACTCTGAATCAAACACTCTCAACATAGAATATGTAATTTTAATTTCTTAGTTTAACTTTAAAACACTTTTTTTAGTAGTACTTGTTAACCCCAAAAAATGAATCAACAGAATCCCCGCCACATCTCCTCCATGTGAACATCACCTACACACTGGACACTCCGTTAGGAGGCAAAGACCGCTGGTCAAGAAAAAAGTCCAACGACCGTTTTCACTCCGACGGTTAAGTCAACAGTCGGACAAGAGAAATATGGCGTGCAAAAGATGGAAAAGAGGAAGATGATAGGGTTAGAGAACATACCTTATAATGAAATGAATCACATATATATAGGAAAACATAAATGGGCCATATGGGCCTTGTCTAAGCCCAAAGTCGAGGCCCATGAGGCTCTTAGCAGAGGCACTATGTAAGTGGATGATGTCCTTTAGCCGAGGCTCTTTGTAAGTGGATGAGGCCCTTCGACCGAGGCTCTTGTAAGTGGATGACGAGGCACTCTTAAGCTGAAGCCCATGATGTCTTTTAGAGGACCTTCTAAGTCATTGCCACGTTGGCAATGTGGGACCCTTCCTATCACATGCGTGCCACGTAATTTACGGGAGTAACAATAATCCCCCAAGTCTGAGTCGTACATTCATGTGTGGGTCAGACTTTGAAGTATTGATTGTCAAGTTGGTGATGTCTTACAGATTGCCTCAGGAATATGCGTCGGTTAAAATAAATGAGGACTTACGATTTGCCTCAAGAGATAGACACTGAATATAATTTGTCGAAATTTCGGCAGCATCTACTCTGTAATATGGACTAAACCAATCCTTTAACTTCGGACGTGCTCTCAAGCTTGATTGTTTGCAACATAACTACTCAAGTCAATGCTTTCTTAGAGCTTCAAGTTCTCTTGAAACTTCAAACAACATACTCTTTTAATTTCATGATCTCCTAGAGCTTGTTTGCTTTGTTTGAGCTGAGGTTTTCTTGGAACTTCAGTCTTTTATTCAAGTGCTCTGCTTTGTACAGAAATACACAGGATCGAAAGGTTTACCCATTCCGAGGTTTCCAACATAAACTACTGCTTACCTTTAGGGGGCCAGTTTTGTTTACATCTAATACTTCAGAGGCTCCTTAGCCTTTATGAAATAATTTCGAGGCTCTTAGATTTTGTAAAAGAAACATTGACGCTCTTAGTCTTTGCGAAATAATTTCGAGGCTCATAGCCTTTACAAAAGTAACGGCGAGACTCTTAGCCTTCGTGAAGTAACTTCGAGGCTCTATAGCACTTCAAATTTTAGTCTGACTTTATTTATAATTTGCACAAGTATTGGCAGTTCGCTTGCCTTTCTCTTTCTAAGCAAGGGTTGAGTGGTTCGCTCATGCTGAGACTCCCTTAACAACTTTAGTTGTTAAAGACATGTACCACACTTCGTGAGTGCATAAGTGGTCCTTCTTGGGATCCAGCTTCTCATCGAAGTGCCCACGCGTCTCTTCATAGGGACGAGTCATCTATGAAAATGCTACCCCTACGAGTCTTTCTCGTTAGGAGGTATTTTTTATTATTTTTAACTTGTGAAAATTTAATTTTTCAGATTGCGAACTTTGTTTCATGAGTGAGAACTCCAAGATGATGTCACATCTTCCTTTATTCAAGGAATGATGACTGTCTCTTCCTCTTTAAAGGAACAAGGACTTCAAAATATAATGCTTCTTCCTTTATTCAAGGGATGAGGTCTCCAAACAGGGATAAGCATCTGGCATGGCGAGAATAAACATCCCGCGAATAGCTCTCGAATTATCAGAGTCTTATAAGAATGCATCGGATATACGAGATCTTACAGCTAAGCTCAACAATAGCGTTATCGGAGTCTTATAAACTGGCCTCAGAATGATGAGGTCTAGCTCAACGATAGTGAGAGGCGAGGAATAACCATCTCGTGAAGCCAGGAATAAACATCTGGCAATTTGCCTCTTCCTTTTTCAAGGAACAAGGACTTCAAGATATTGCCTATTCCTTTTTCTAGGAACAATGACTTAAAGAATATTGCATCTTCCATTATTCAAGGAACGAGGTATTCAAGAGATCTCCTCTTCCTTTATTCAAGGAATGAGGATTTCATGATAACGCCTTTTTCCTTTATTCAAGGAATGAGGTCTCCAACCAGAGATAAGCATTTGGTATGGCGGGGAATAAACATCTCACAAATAGCTCTCGAACTATTGGAGTCTTATAAGCGAGCCTCAGATAGACGATGTCTTCTAGCTAGGCTCAACAATAGTGCTATCGGAGTCTTATAAATTGGCCTCGGAATGACGAGGTCTTTTGTTAGGCTCAACCATAGCGAGAGGCGAAGAATAACCATCTCACGAAGCCAAGAATAAACATCTGGCGATTTACCTCTTCATTTTCAAGGAACAAGGACTTATAAAATGTTATCTCTGATAATAAGAGATCCACGAGATAAGCTTCACCTTTAATAATGAGAAGACTACAAGCTAGGACTCGTCTTTAATAATAAGAAAATCACGAGCTTGGGCTCGCCTTCAATAATACGAGGTCTTATAAGCTAGCCTCTAGTATGCGAGGTCTTAGAGCATGCCTCGAATTATATAGGTAATGATCTTCAAGACCTTTGAATAAGATAGATCCAAGCCTGGAACTTTTACAAATATTTGGCATGCATTGTCACAGCTTTGCAAATTATCTCCCTTAGAGAGACAATTTTTTATATCAACAAATACATAAAAAGGATGTTGTAGAACATTTACATAGTAGATGCTGCCGAAATTTCGACAAATTATATTCAGTATCTATCTCTCGAGGAAAATCGTAAGTCCTCGCTTATTTTGACCGACGCATATTCCTGAGGCAATCTGTAAGACCTCACCAACTTGACAACCAATACTTCAAAGTCCGACCCGTATATGAATGCACAACTCAGACTTGGGGAACTATTGTTACTCCCATACATTACTTGACACGCACATGATAGGAAGGGTCCCACATACCGATGTGACATTGACTTAGAGGATCCTCTAAAAGATAGCATGGGCTTTAGCCTAAGGGAGCCTCGGATTGGAGGTCCTTGTTGTAAAGAGCCTCGACTGAAGGGTCTCATCCACTTTCATAGTGCCTCGGTTGAAAGACCTCATCCACTTACATAGTGCCTCAACTGGAAAGTCTCATGAGCCTCGATGTTGGGCTTAGACAAGGCCCATTTACATTTCTTATATATATATGTGATTCACTTCATAATCAAGGTACGTTCTCGAACCCTATCCAAATCCCCATCCCTTCTCTTGCACTCTCTTTTCCTCTTGTCTGGCCATTGACTTGATCGTGGAGTGCAAATGATCGTCGGGTATTTTTTCTGGTCGGGCCTTTGCCTCTTAACGGGGTGTTCAGTGTGCAGGTGATGTCCACATGGAGGGGACGTGGTGAGGATTCTGTTGGTTTATTTTTTGGGGTTAACAATACCCATTTAGCTTATTGGAATGACATATGTTTGTATAAAAGAGGATCTATACATATTAAGACCCTGTTTGATGCACATTATTGTGTGGATAATCCATTTTAAATAGTGATTTGATGAAAACATGTGGTTAAAAAATAATTAAAATATTTGGATTTGCGCATAATATTATTTTATTGAAAAATGCGTGGTTGAAAATTAGTTTTGAAAAAATGAATTTTTGTAATAATGTAAATCTGTAAGTAATTGTAATATTGTGAATTTAAATTAAATATTCTCTTTTGGTAATTTTTTTTAAAATTACATGCGTGTGATTGAACCTATATAAACAGCTATATTATACATAAATAATAAGTGCTTCAATGCCCAATAAAATAACTGACTACCGTTTCTATAGAAATAGGATTAATTTCATATTTAGTCACTGAACGTTAAGTGAAATTTTAATTAAGTCACTCAACTTTAATTTATCGTAGTTAGATCACTGAACTTTAATATACTTGCAATTTTAACCACTCTATTAGCTCCTGTTATTAAACATTACTTCCCAATCTTTAGCCCTCATTTTGCCACCTTATCATATCGTGACGATGAAGTCTTGAAATTGGAGTTTAATAAAGCTCTGAGCATGATCCGTCAAATGAATTACCTTCGATTTTTTTAACAATTTATTTTTAAAATTTCTTGTCATGAGACAACATATTTACTTAGATTATAGATAGTTTTTAATGCCATGTAGTATTATGGCGTATGGATGGTAGGCGAGTCGAGCTAAGCCGGCTAGACTCTCAAGCTTTTCGATTTTATTAGATAGAGTTAAGAGAAAAAAAACTAATACGAGATAAAAGCCCTTTTCCCTTTTTCATGCTTTGGATTGGCTTCATTAGATGTAGACATAATTAAAATTGCATACAAGCTATTACATGTACCTTTTTTTTTAATTTAATTATAAAATTTAACATAATTCTAACACGTTGAAATAAAGAATAAGGATACACATGAACGAGAGAAAAGAACTGTATCTCTATCTGATTTACAATACACGAGATTAGCCTTTATATGGTATAGAAACATTAACCAAGTTGGTAATACAATCAAATTATGAATTGATCAGTAACTAAGTAGAATCGATTGACACACAAAAAGTGTAGCCCAAATTTAAACGGCCCAAGGAATGAAGATCAATCCGGAAGTTCAGAACAAAGGCCCTAATGGGATCATTGATAAATGCAAAAGAGGCCTCATAACAAAGTAATGTCATCGTCCAATCTGATAAGTCGCTCAAAATCTGAGCGTAGGGAATGCCCTGCGGTCGCCCAAGATGAATGAGCCCGCTCTCGCCCAAACCTTTGAATCGCCTAGAACCTTAGCAAACATAAGATATCATAGTCATCCAAAAACAGCAGTTATTGAAGCAGTTATTGAGTAATCCAATCACGCTCCACGATCCAAAAATCCCAGTTGTGGGCGGTTGAAGAACAAGAATCGTGGTGACAGTTAGAGATGACGGTTTTACGACAAATCAGCCATCATGAAGAAAGTGGGCAATTACAGAACGCCAATCAGTTGTCAAGCGGTTCTCTACGAGGAAACTATCAAAAAAGTATAAAAGGAAGAGAAGACATAGAAGAAAGGATCCGAATCAAACACTCTCAACAGAGAATAAGTAATTTTAATTTCTTAGTTTAACTTTAAAATCTATCTTTCAGTACTCGTTGCTTGCGTCCCTTGGAGGCAGTATGTTTCATTTCTGAATTGTAAATCTTTGCCAAAGAAGACACCCCTTTTTGAGACTTTGTCTCAAGATGTATGTTCTTTACACAATCGTCTGAACCTTTTTAATTGTTAGCGACTATCTACGAGAAATAATTTGGCACGCCCGGTGGGACATTGGTGTTTGGTATTAGAAGATACAAAAGGTGAAACAACATGCCTCATAAGTCTGATAAGGAACCAGAAAGTTAAGGAGTAGTCCATTTGTGATCGAACGATGTGAAGAGCAGCAAATCTCTCCACAAACAGAGGGATAGAGTCAGAGTAGTCACAGTCGTTACGAACCAA
>CAIGRB010046404.1:1330-47656 GCA_903798255.1 Fraxinus quadrangulata
TATCCATGGATATTCGATTTATTTCAGAAATAAAGTATTCAGTTCAGTTCCACTCTGATTAAAATTTATGATTGATCTCATTAAAGAATAAAGTAGGACCAGTTGGAAATAGACATGTTTGGATCACATTAGATGTAATTTCCATGCTACACATCCACACTTAGTCTATGTCATTTGATTATATTGATGTACGTGATCATTGAGCATTTCGTTATGATATTTGTAACAAAGACCGCTTTGATCCTATATTGATATAATCAATGGACGAGATTATTTGGAGATACTTTTGGTTATGATAACAAAAGTTTTGAGCTCATAAGGTTATATATAATTATAAGGTAACATATGTGGCCTAAGTGGGAGATTGTTGGAAAATTATTAAATTTGTCATGTGGGCCGACATATGTAATTAATTGTGTGTAAATGTTATCTTAAAGTTAAGCTCAAAATTAAAGTGATCTAATAAAGAATTAAGTGATTGAGTTTTGGGCATCTAAATAAAGTGTAGGTCTGACTATATGTGTAGAGACCAGATTCATTAGGGTTTGTATTTGATGATTGGTTGAATACATATGGAATTATATATATAGGGTTATGGTCCTCAATTCATATGTGGATTCTCATTCTTTGTGTCATCCCATCAACACAAGAATACAAGAGAAAACATATTAAAGAGGAAGATCCATAAATCCACAATCAAGAATCAAGAAGAAGGTTTAGAAGCAGTTAAATTGAAGATTTAAATATCAAGATTCATTACTTAGATTACAAATCAATGGATCAATGTATGTTCCGCGTTAATTAAATTTCTTGGTGATTTGACATGAAGATCTTGGCATGTTTATAAAGTTTAAGTTTCATGAATAATTTCAACACCTAATTTTCTCATCGATGAGTGCACATTTGTATTGACATGTAACCATAAGTAGGACTTGCAAAAGCATTTATGTCAGTTTCAGTACGGTAATAAAATTGCACGTCACAATTCTCTCCATGTATTCATATACATTTTACAGTGTTAATTCTAATAGTATGTGTTGGTATCTTTTGCTATTTACATTCATGGGGTATGACTTAGGATGCTTTGGAGCCTCATATGAGCCGTGAAACATTTGAATACCATTGAGGAAAGCATCACAGGGCTTATTTGGACAACCTCAACAAGCAAATAGTTGGAACAGAACTAGATGGAAGGACATTAGAAGACATAGTAGTTTTTACATAGACCAGAGGAAATTTCCTTCCACCCTTCACAATGCTGCTCAGGTGTGCCTTGTACAAAACTTGACCTTCTGTATGTTTTCTATGAGAAAATGTGTCGATCGCACAACTCTGCATCTGAGGTTTTCAATGATTTGAGTTGACCATCACCAGGTAATGTGGGACAATAGGTTTCTTAAGGAAGAGTTAATTCTTGCAAATGAATTGAACCCAGAACATTCCATTTCTTTTTGTTTCTCGGTAAAACAAGCTCCAACAAGTGCTTAAAATGAATTGGAAGTAACTTTCTTCATATAATTTTTTGAATCTTATACTTATTACGTGTTTCAGTATTTTATCTGATTTAAGTTCTTGTACTAGATTCGTAAAATTCACAATGTTCATGTGTTCATAAAAACTGTGCTATTGGTTTACAAGCAGTACATCATTTTGCATACTGACAGGTCTAAAACCATGATTTCTTCTGGGAGTCAATAAAACCAGGTAGGGAAGGAAAACCATATGGAGAACTTTTAGATTTAATCAACAGAGACTTTGGTTCTTTAAAAGAATTTGTTAAAGAGTTCAAGATAGTCGCTGCAACACAATTTGGTTCCGGTTTGGCGTGGCTTCTGTGCAAGCCTTTGCCCTCAATTCTATTCCTTTTTTTTTTAATCTCATCATGATTATGGCTTTCATCGAATTAAATTTATATAAAAATTGTCTGTTTTTCTTTTCTTTTCTTGTAGACAAAACAAATAGACTGGACGTAGGAAATGCAGTAAATCCATGCCCATCGGATGGGGACAAGAAACTTGTAGTAGTGAAGAGTCACAATGCCATAAATCTTCTTATTTGGGAATACTTTGTGAGTATCTTCTATAAACTTTTATGTTATTGCCTAGTTCTTTCTTCTTTTTCGGTGTAATTGTTCTTATTACCTGAGATTCTCATGATGTTGTTTTGCTCATATGTTGCAGCCACTACTTACCGTAGACATTTGGGAGATAACTAATTAGAAATATTCTATGGTTTATTCCTTAAAATGATGACTTGTAACTGATTTTCATGTTTTATTGACGCTGTCTTTTTTTCATGTACAACATGCTTACTCCATCGACTATCGGGTGAGTAGTGACTTTCTTCATGTTAGCAACATTCATGTCCGATGGTTGCACTTTTCAATACCTAAAAATGGCATTACCATGTCGTCATTTACAGAACCAATGAACAGATTATTTATTTGTCTTCAAAAGCAACTTGTTTCTTGGGTTGGAAGCAGTAAGTTCCAGGCTTGAATCTGCTAAGGCTGAGGCCACTGAGAGGGAAAGAGAAGAAGAAGAAGAGAGAGAAATAAGGAAGAAGAATATGCAACAGCAAAGTCTAAAGCAGCAGAAATGTATTAGGAAAGTGATAATTCTGAGGCTGATTGATAGTAATACTGTTTTGATCCAATTCTGATATGTATCAAATAAAAAACTGACACATGTATGCTATGTAGGATGACTATCGGTAATCTTCATTGATACAATCAAAAATCTTACCTAAATAATCTCGAACTTGAGGAAAGGAATGGGCACGAACTAATCTCCAATACCTGAAATAAAGGCGTCGAGGTGTGTCTTTGTCGCCCCTCCGTTATTTAAAAGAGAAAATTTATGCGTAGGGATGTGAACTGTGAAAATTATGTAAAACTATACCTGAGTGATGAATCTTAATTCTTTATTTATAGAGGTTGGTGATCCATAAAGCGATTATGTTTTACTAAAATTACTTTTTGGAGTTTGACTTGTACTGTAAGATGTTGGATATTTGGATAAAGATGAATGTAGATAATTTGAGTTATGCGAAGACTAAAACTTCTAAAAAGCATGAGATAAGGGCATGAAGAGTTGTATCACCAACATTAGACTCGATCCTACTAAGACTCGACCAGAAGAGACAGACCTGACCAGTAGAGATAGGCCCGACCACTCTTATGAGGAATTAGGGGTGTGACTGTTCGGGGACAGTAGCTCAGGTAATATGTGAAGGCTCGGGATTGGGCACATTTTCTGTGCACATCACATGCCCCCGTGCATTCAAATTGCGGCTTGTGAATGAGTGAACGGGCTTGCGAAATAAGATGCAAAGAATTTTGACCAACTTGAGCCCGAGCACCGCCTTTAATCATGGCACATAGACATGTAAGTAACACGTGGATGCCACGTGGCTCAAGGCCAAGGTCCAGGATTTGATGACCTTTGGCCTCCCCTATGGGCCTATAAATAGCTCATTTTCACCTTCGTTTTTCACCTTTTACCTCCTAACTCTCTGTAGAAAAGTAGTTCGTGCTCGGGCTTTACGTGGGTTTGTGGGCAATTGATCTTTAAGGTAAGTACTCGATACTTTAAGATTATTATAATTTTAATAGTCAAATGTCGAGCAGTAGTAAGAGTGGGAACGATTCTTCGGGAGGATTGAGCTCAAGCAGTCATGAGGATTTTATGTCATATCTTATCTCCATGGTCGAGCTTGTTAGTGCCCATCATCTGGAAGAAGATATCCTTACCTTCCTCAAGCTCCCCACCATCTATAAAAAACATAAAATTATAGAGATAGCTAGGAAGTACGGGGTGATGCCAATGTGTGACATTAGAGATCCCGGGCCTGGTGATAGAGTGGTCGATGCTCGAGAGTGAGAGATGACCTTTTTTAGGGATTTCCTGAAGAGAGGTGTGAGGTAGCCCCTTTACCCATTCTTTATCGAGTTTCTGGTCACATTTTATATGTGTCCGGGCCAGTTTGTCCCAAACGGGTGGAAGATGTTAATATACTTTTTATAGCGTGTAGATATTTAGGGATTAGGTCTAGGATCAACCTCCTTAAGATGGTGTATGAACTTAAAATAGCCCTGGGCTATAACTGCTTCGTATACCTGTCATCCCGATGAGGTTTTTGGGTACCTAAAATGTCGAGTTCTCTTCGGGAATGGAAGTAGGGTTTTTTTTTGTCAAACCCCAAGACACCGACCACCCTTTTAGCCCTAGGTAAAAAGTCTCAGACACTAATAAATTTAATGAGAGTCAGGCCCATTTTGAGGTGTTAGAGAATGATAGAGTGAAGTTAGAGAATCTCGATCCGTTGGTGTATAAGCTCGAGCACATTCTTGATGATGATATCATCGACCTTGGCAATGTAAAAAGAATCGAGGGTAGAGCTTTCTATAGTTCTTTCCTTTTTCTTTAAAAATGGATATATTTTCTCGAGCTATAGATCTAGCTAGTGAGTTGTGATTTTTGCAGAAGTTTAAGTGAATTTTAATCTAGCCAATCTTTGGGCCTTAATCTCAAGAAAGAACCAAGGAAACCAACTTTGTCCTACTGTCCAGGCCAAGGGCAAGGAGAAGAAAAGGATGAGGGACGCACCTTCAATTACCATTCCTCGAGGAATGGGGACATCGTTAAGTCCTAACAACAATCTTTCCCTTCCGTCCCCTAGCGTGTTCGATCATCAATGCCTCAGGGAACTCTTAAGGTCCTGGATTTAGAGGATGATGTTGTACGACTAGGTTACGAATGTAGCTCGCGGATCTCAAGCATCGTTGCCAAGTATTCGACGGAGGTCGAGCTTGAACATGGGATAAAAAAACCTCGAGCTCCGACACTTAAGGTATTCTTTTTAATTTATTTTACCATTATTATTTTTAATTATGCCTCGACCAATGATAATGCTCGAGGTTTGTTTTCAGACATTGAGCGTCGCTACGGGCTAGTTGCAAGGGGAGAGATCGAGTCAAGAAAAATGTCAGAGCTTAAAGAAACTGTAGATGGCAGCAAGAGAAGTGCGAATGATTTCGAGCGTGAGCTTGGCTAGGCTCATGCTGATGCCAGAAAAGCTCATGACGAGGCCATGCTAATGAGAGACGAGGTCGAAGAAGCAAAGCTCAAGTTTATCCACGCAAAGAGAAGTTTTGATGAACAGCTTGCTCAAGCTCGTGATCAGGTGGTGGAGGACTTCATTCGGGAAGCTGCAGGGAGATTATGGGGCTTGTTCGTACAATTATGGCCTGAAACAGGCTCGAGCATTCCTCCGTCCCGATTGCCAAAGAATATGAAGCCCTTAATCGAGTCCATGAGGACTGTTGATGAGCTCCACACCAAGCTCAAGCTTTCTATCACTTGAAGACACTCACAATCTAGACTACGCCCCCCGACCCCGAACCTTTGATTACAATTTTTTGTTTTTTGGAATGTAACTTCAAGTACATAGCCCGTTCTGGGTATTGTTTGGATTTTATCATTTTTTATTTTACTGTTGCAAGTGTTCAACCTGATGTTCGCCTAATGAATCGATCTGCATTTTACTCACGTTTCCCATGTCACATCCTGAGTTTTTTATCTACACGTTCATAGTTTGAGCTATACTCATTTTGATTTCAAATCTCGTTATGATCAAGTTGCAGCTTTTAGGCTCGAGCTAGTCCTTGTTTACTTGTGGATAACAAGGCCAACAAAACGTTCGAACTATTTTTATTTGACGCTAGAGCTCAATCCTTTAGGCTTCAACTATTCTAGCTTAAGCTTATTACTTGTAAATAACATGCGACGTGCTCGAGGTGTCAGCTGTTTCAGCTCGAGCTTGTTACTTGTGAATAAAAGTATGCAAATTGCTCGAGATATAAGCGCTTGAGGTGTCATCCATTTTAGCTCGAGCTTGTTACTTGTGGATAACAAGGCCAACAGAACGCTCAAGCTATTTTATTTGAATTTTAGAGCCCTATGAATGGCGATATCGAAAGGTTCGTGTTCGACTTTTAAGTGTGCACTCGTGGGAATAACTTTCAAAGGCATGCTCGTGTGCAAGACTTTTAGGTGCTTGTTTGTGGCACGACTTTCAGGTGCATGCTTGTGGCACAACTTTCATGTTCATGCTCGCGGGTACAAATTTTAAGCGCATGCTCATGGGCACGACTTTCACGTGCATGCTCGTGGCACGATTTTCAGACACATGCTCGTGGGAACGACTTTTAGGTGTATGCTCGAGATACAACTTTTAGGTTAAGTCTTTCTAAAAATATTTGTAGGATAATCCCAACTGCTACTCTATATAAAATTTCTTATCTTCTAGGAATAATGTAGATTTGTAGGCCTTGACAAATTAAACTGTCTAAGAAAAGAAAAATGTATGAGACATGCAAGCTCGGCTAATGATAAACTAACTAAAAGTAAAAATGCATACAACATGCAAGCCAATTAAAAGTAAACTAGACTAAATAGCTAAATTAGCAAGGTAGAGCCAACTATATGTAATAATTTTTTAAATTATAAGCGTTCCAAGGTGTTGGAAGTGGTCTTCCCGAGCCATCTCTTAGGCTGTATGATTTACAGTGGACTTGTCGTATTACTTCGAAAGGTCCTTCCCAGATTGGTCCTAACTTACCTAGGGAATGATCATCTGCTTCTGCTCTTCTCAAAACTAAATCTTTCGCCTGAACCTTCTTGGCTTAACTCTGTAGTTAAGTGTTTTACTGTTCTATTCCGTTCGACGCTGCTCTTATGGGAGCCTATTCACGGACTTCCTCCAACATGTCAAGATGTTCAGTAGTATGTTCATCTTGCCTAGGGCTGAGACGTCTCAAGCTTACTTCAACTGGGATTGTATCTTCGATACCAAATGCTAGCATGAAAGGGATCTCGCATGTTGCTGTCCTGTGAGACGTCCCATAAGTCCACTAGCATCTCATATCCTTGTTCGAAGGTCTTGTAGTATGATCTGATAAGTTACCTCCGCTAAGCCATTGCTTTGAGGGTATGATACTGACGTTAAGCGATATTGTATCTCGAAGTTTGTACAAAAAGTTTTCAATTGAGAATTATCAAAATGTCGGTCATTTTTTGTTGTCAATACCTTCGATATGCCAAACCTATAGATGATTGACTTCCAAATGAATCCTTTAAGCTTGGGCTCTGAAATTATTGCTAGCGGCTCTGCCTCTACCCACTTCGTAAAGCACTCCACTACTACAACAACAAACTTCAATTGGCCTTTTACCAAGGGGAAAGGCCCAAGGATATCTACACCCAATTGTTCAAAGGGAGTCGTATAATGAATATGAGTAAGAATTTCAGCATGTAAGTAAATGACATTGCCAAGCCTCTGACACTTATTACATTTTCTAACGTACTCGACTGCATCTTTTTTCATAGTGGTCAATAATATCCATACTTGATCAATTTGAAGGCAAGAGCTTGTGCTCCTTGATGGTTCCCACATATCCCCTCATGGACTTCAGCTAAGGTTTGAGTTGATTCTGAAGGTCTAAGACATCTAAGATATGGAAGAGTAAGCTCTTGCAAAATAGAACTCCCCTAATCATGCAATACCTGGGTGCTCTTGACTGAATGCTTCTAGATGCTCGAGGGTTCGAGGGTCCTCCGATAGTTCCTCATTAGTTAGAAAGTTGACGATAGGGTCCATCTAAGATGGTTCATGGTCAATATCCATGATACTCGATTTCAGGTCCCGGTTCTGTAACCATTTTGATGTGGACTGTCCTATCAAGGCCATCAATTCTCATGAAAACAAGTATGGACAAGGCATCGACTTGACAATTATCAGCATGAGCTATCTTTAAGATCTCACAACTTTTGAAGTGCCTTTTTAGATCATGAACCTTCGGATAGTATAAGCTCATTTTTTCATCTTTCCTTTCACAGGTACCATCAATTTGAGCTACGACTAATTGTGAATCTGCTGAAAATCTTGATATGTTCAAATTCAAGGTTGTAAGAGAGTTCCAAAGCTATGACAACGACCTTATATTCTACTTTTTTATTAGTAGCTTCGAATTCGAACCTAAGTGCACATTGAATCTCTACAACTTTGTCGTGGCTGTTAAGTATAACCCCTGAGCCCGAGGAGTTTGATGCCCCATCTACAAAAATTTTCCAAGTGTTATTGTTCAAGCTCGGGGTGAGTTCATCTGGCTCTCGAGGCCTTGGGGTGAGTTCTGCAATAAAGTAGGCTAAGTCATGTGCTTTGATTGAAGGTCTAGGTTTGAACTCTGTATTGAATTCACTAAGCTCTATTGCCCATCTCAGTAATCTTCTTGACATGTCGGGCTTCTGAAGTATGTGCCTTAATGGTTGATTTGTGAGTACAATAATGGGATGAGACTGAAAAACTGTCGCAATTTCCTTACAGCTACAACTAAGGCTAGAACAAGTTGTTCAGCTAATGTGTGTACCGAATTTCAGCGTCAAGAAGTACTTTGCTCACATAGTAGATCGGTTGCTGAATCTTGTAGACCTCTTTCACTAATACTCTGTTTACTGCATTTTCAAAAACTGCCAAATACAATAACAAAGTGTCACTAGGCTCAAGTTTTGTAAGAATCGGAGGTGCAGCCAATGCTTACTCGAGTTCTTGGAAGGCTAACTCACATTTTTCATTCCAACCAAAGTTTTGGTTACCCCTTAAAGCTTTGAAAAATGGAAAGCAGTTGTCCGGGGCTTGCGACATGAACCTACTTAGAACTACAATCCTACATGTTAACTTATGTACGTCTTTTCTATTTTTAGGTGACTCCATGGATGTTAGGGTTTGCATTTTGTGATCATGAGGCCCAAAAACTTACTTGATGCTACTCTAAATATGCTTTAGCTGGATTTAGTTTCATCCTTCGTATTGTAGCAAATACTTTCTCTAGATCTTAGCTATGACCGTTTATTTGTTTGTTTTTTACTACTGTCATCTACATAGGCCTTAATGTTTTTGCCAATCAGGTTAGTAAAGACTTTATTAATAAGCATTTATTATGTTGCTCTTGCATTCTTTAGTCTGAATGGTATTACATGTAACAATAGATGGTAGAATCAGCTATGGAAGACGTCTTCTCTTGATCTTCCTCAGCCATGAGGGTCTGATGATAACTCGAAAATGCATCGAGAAAATTGTACAATTTATGGCCCGACGTGTTGTCCATGAGATTATCAATCAGCGATAAGGGATAGTTATCCTTAGGATATGCTTTGCGGCGACATCGATGCTGACACGCCACTTTCCATTAGCCTTTTTAAGAAGAACAAAATTTACGAACCATTCTGGATACTGAACTTTTCGAATGAACTGAGCTTTAACGAGCTTATTGATTTCGTCACGAATGATCGCCTGCCTCTTAGGTGCAAACTAACTTTTTATTTGTTTAACTGGTCTAGCTGCGAAATTAATTTTGAGCTTGTGAACTGCAATCTTAGGATCAATCCTGGGCATGTCTTCCACTTTCCAAGTGAAGACATAAATGTTGCGTGAAAGATAGCGAATAAACTTGCCTCTATGTGAAGCTTCAAGATCTCGACCAATGGTCAACCATTCTTTTTGGGTCAAGCTCAACCTCAACTAACTTCTCCACTGGTGCAAGTCTCCCATGGTGCTCGAGCTCGGGCTCGAGGGTTGATAACGGCATGACATCGTTACTTATTCTGCGAACACTTGTGACATAGCACTGTCTGGCAACGATTTGATTTTCGCGTACAACTCATATATCGTTATTTGTAGGGAATTTCATGGCAAGGTGGAAGGTAGATACAATAGCTCTGATCTTATTTAGAAGAGATTTTCTAAGGATGGCATTGTAGGTTATAGAAACCCATACTATATGGAAGGATATGATGTGTATCACTTGTTCATGACATGTTCCAAGGGTTAAGGAAAGTTGAATGACTCATTCAGGAATGATGACTCCTCCCTTGAATCCTTGGAAAAGAGTTTTGACTTACTTGAGTTGCTCAACTGAAATCCCCATCTTGTTGTAGGCCTCGTGAGATAGTACATTAGATGTACACTTGTTATCTACCAATACCTTCTTTACTTCAAAGTTGGCCACGATAGCCGTTATAACCAAGTCATCATCATGAGGATATGACACGCTTTCTAAGTCCTTTGATCCTAATGTAATATCTTTCAGGTATCAAGGTTTGTTCTTGAAGTAGAAGTAAATTGTGAGACATATTGTTTGCGGCTACTATTGGAGTCTCTCCTTGAGGCTATTCCTCCAATTATAATATTGATAGCTCCTGCTGTAAGTTGTTTGTGGCCTCGACCTTCTGGGGCCTTCGTTCAATTTTGATCATTTTTTGGCCATATGTCATGGCTTATGTAAGAACCCAAAAATCATCTTTTGATTGGAGTCTCAATCTCCTGTAGTAGGGCATAAAAAATCTCCGTAGTATGTCCATATCCCGATGAAAATCACAGTACTTGTTTTTATCTTGAGTTGCAGGAGGAGCTCACATCCTGAGAGGCCACTTGAGATCCTTAAGATCCTTGATTTCCATTAAAATGTTAGATCTGAAAGTATTAAGGCGAGTATATGATGTGGGTTTCGTTTCCCATTTGGACTTTCCTCGAGTGATGTCTTGCCGGAGGTTTGACTCATTGTGTCTCTTTTGTTCAAGCTTATCTGGAATTGGGCCACCTCTTCTTGAGTTCATGGTCTCTTCCATATTAATGTACTTTGCCTGGTGATTCTTCTTGCGGAACCTAATGACCTTCAGTGGAGGGGTTGGTTTGGGGCAGATGAGTTTGCTGGAAGGTGTCATGAACGAATGTTAACCATGGCTTTTGGTAGCGTTCCCACAGACGGCGCCAATAATGCTACTGAAAATCGCACTTGAATAATCTCGAACTTGAGGACAAGGAATGAGCACAAACTCATCTCCAATACCTGAATCAAAGGCGTCGAGGTGTGTTATCGTCGTCCCTCCGATGCTTAAGTTAGAGAGAGAATTTATGCGTAGGGCTGTGAACTGCGAAAATTACGTAAAAGTGTACCTGAATGATGAACTTTTATTATGTATTTATAGAGGTTGGTGGTTGGATTCTTTAAGTATTAAACCACCTGGAATCCCTATCCTTATCATAGAAAGTGATTAAGTTTTACTAAAATTACCTCTTGGAGTTTGACTTGGACTGTAAGATGTTAGATATTTGGATAAGGATGAATGTAGAGAATTTGAGTTATGGGAAGATTAAAACCTCTAAAAGGCACGAGATAAGGGCATGAATAAATCACCAACATTAGACTTGATCCTTCCAAGACCCGACCACTCTTATGAGGAATTGAGGGGTACAACTATTCGAGGATAGTAGCTCGAGATATACGGGAACTTGGGATCGGGCCACATCTTATGTGCACATCACTCACTATTCACAGTACTCATTTAGATATGATAGAATAACTTATTTCAAAATGATATTAGCTTATGTCAATTTTTTAGTCAAACAGTAACTTAAATTTCATATATAGCCTTCTTCTCAAATCAGTTAATATTGACACTAATTTAGTTAATTGGCCCATAATTTGTTCAATTATGCTATACAGAGAGTTCCACCGTGAACAAATGCAGCCTAATGGGTAAGGGAACAAACTCAAAAAGTATTTAGTCACTATATTTTTTGTTTCAACAAATTCGCGACTTGAATATAATAAAGAGCAAGGGTGGCCAAGTCACAAAAAAGGGAATCGAGAACTAGGGTTTGTGCTAGTCGAGAGATCAAATTTGTCCACCAAGTGCCTTACAAGCTCTCGTGTTCATGATAGCAAATTGTAAACTTCATTTCTAAAACGCATACATGTATAAAGATAAAATTGAGTCATTTCAAAATAGACGAATGGAACATATTTGTGGAAGTGGATAAGGTTTTGCTCCGTCAAAAATTCGTGCATTGTAAAATATTTTATTCGCTGATGATTTTCTATCAAAATGTCCAAAACTTTAATGTGAATAATGTTATTTATATCACCATGCTAAGCACCAATTTAGAACAAAAAAAAAAAGAGAGAGGGAGAGAGGGAATTGGGACCTTAACTGCGGGTTTGCCTAAATCTTTTGAACTAAGCGGTATTTTCTAAACTATACACACGTACTTTGACCTCTTCAGGTAAATTCTCTCTACTTGGTCGAAATAGGAGGTGGGAGTGGCCGCGCCGGGCACCACCGATATGCACACAATCCCATTTCATGGGCTTCTTTCCGTTTTCACGATACCAAAGTTACACTAGCCTCAAAAGCCCTCTCTCCAAATTCACACGCACATTCTCATCCTCACTCCCTTCAAATCTCAAAGACTTATTCTCCGAACAATCCACTGCCACAACTTCCGCTGTCGCTGAACCCAACAACAGTGAAGATGATATCCACCATCAAAAGGCCAAACCCACTAAAAGCAAGAAAGCCCGAAAAATGGCACTGCTCATCAATACAAAGCCCTGGTCAGTACAGCTTGAATCCTCCCTTTCCACCCACACTCCCCTCTCCGAAACCAGCTTCCTTCAAACCCTCCGCCTCATCAAGGCCCCTGCCAACGCCTTCCACTTCTTCAACTGGTCTCGTAACACGGGTTTCACCCCCAGCGAGCACTCCTACTTCCTCATGCTCGAAATTCTTGGTCGGGCCCGAAACCTCAATTCAGCTCGAAACTTCCTCCTGTCTATTCCAACAAAATCCAACAATACTATACCACTCACTGACAAGTTTTTCAACAGCTTGATTCGGAGCTATGGTAATGCCGGGCTTTTCATGGAATCAATAAAGGTGTTCAAAACCATGAAATCAATGGGTATTTCGCCTTCTACGTTTACATTTAATAATTTGTTTTTTATTTTGCTCAAAAGAGGTCGGACGGGAATGGTTTTCGAGTTATATGATGAAATGCTTAGGACTTTTGGTGCAAAGCCCGATTTATACACGTTTAATATATTGATAAGAGGGTTTTGTATGAACTCGAGGATGGATGATGCATTTAGGTTCTTTAAAGAAATGGAGCTGTTTAATTGCAAACCGGATTTGATAACCTATAACACGATTGTTGAAGGGTTGTGTAGAGCAGGGAAAGTGACAACTGCACACAATGTGGTAAAGGGTATGTGTCTGAAGGGGGGAAATTTGAAGCCGAATGTTGTTACTTACACCACTTTGGTTAGAGGGTATTGTAAGAACCAAGAGATTGACATAATGTTAGATGTATTGAGGGAGATGGTTGATAGCGATATTAAGCCGAATGAGATCACTTATAATACAATTATAAATGGGCTTTGCGAAGCACAAATGTTCGATAAGATAAAAGATCTTTTAGAAGGGTGGCGTGGAGGATTTGTACCTGATACATGCACTTTTAACATGGTGATGAATGCTCATTGCAAAGTGGGTGATTTGAGTGAGGCATTTAAAGTTTTTGAGAAAATGAAGGAGCTGAAGGTCCAACAAGATTCGGCCTCGTACAGTGTGCTGATCAGGGGTTTGTGCCAGAAGTTGGATTTTGGGAGGGCCAACGAGTTGCTTGATGAGTTATTGGCGAAGGAGATTCTGTTATGTGATGATGGGTGCACTCCCCTTGTTGCAGCATACAATCCCATTTTTGAATATCTTTGTCGAAATGGGAAAACGAAGAAAGCTGAGCAAGTTCTCAGGCAGCTAATGCGTAGAGGAATACAGGATCCTCCGGCATATAGAACCTTGATCTTGGGGCATTGCAAGGAAGGAACCTCTGTAGCTGGGCACAAGCTCTTGGTCTTAATGTTGAGAAGAAATTTGGTGCCTGATCGTGAGACTTATGACTCCCTGATTGAAGCTCTGTTGCAAAATGGTGAGCCAAATCTTGCCCATGATACTTTAAAAAAGATGTTGATAAGCTCCTATCTTCCTAGATCATCTACTTTCCATCGTATTCTCACAGAACTTGTCAAGCAGGGTTCTGCTCTTGAATCTGCTAGCTTAGTGATGTTAATGTTAGAGAAAGAGATCAGACAAAACATCAATCTCTCAACAGACACCGCTAAGCTTCTCTTCAAGCGTGGCTTACGGGATAAGGCATTTGAGGTTGCTAGAAGTCTTTATGAGAGTGGTTATGTTTTGAGCATGGAAGAATTAATTTCATTCCTTTGTGATGGAGGAAAGTTGATGGAGGCACATGAATTGCTTGGTTTTAGTCTAAAAAATGATCATAACATTGACGAGGCTATATGCAGTAAAGTTTTGACGAGTCTTTGTAAAGCCCACAGGGCATCTGAAGCATTCGACCTTTACTATAAGGTGTTAGAGAAGGGAATTCAACAACCTTTGGGCTGCATAGAAGACTTGAGAAGTACTCTTGAGGCTGAAGGGAAATTGAAGGAAGCTGAATTTGTTACTAAGAGGATGCCAAGTCCATTGCAGTTGGATGGATCTGGTTAGGACTTGAGGTTTAAGCAGCGATCTTGATACTTGTAGTACCTTCATTTCTCTCACTCTTCTTTATGTGGAGTTGCACAGCCCTTTATACTTTGTGCGTGCTCTTGTTAGCAGTTGATCAAGAATCTTGTAGATGTACTGATCATCTAAAAACCACGCATGTATGTTTTTCAAGCAGGATTATATGTTACAGATTAGTAACATAATGTGAAATTATGTGGTTGGGGGTTGGTTTACGGGTCAAACCCTCCCAAACCGAACCAATCCGAAATCAAAAACGTGAAACCTATTCTGAAATCAAGCGTGAAGCCCCTTCTTTCTCTGACAGCGTTGAAACATAGCCTCCCTTGTGGCAGCCACTGATCAGAAAGACACCCTTATTCTCACTCCTTTCAAGGCATTTTCTTAACCTTCTCATATTTTCAAAATAATTTACTGGATTTTTACTAAATTTTCTTCCTATTCTGATTGAATTCAGAACCAAAAAAAGTTAAAGAGCCATAGAATTCCATTTATTGGGTTTATTACATCCCAGTTGAGTGGCATCAAGATTTCAATAACCCAGTTTCAGAAACATGCTACAAGCCCAATTTTCGTTCTTTTCAAGTCTTCTCTCCAACCTATTGCTTGTAAGTTTGTCTCCCTCCATCTGAGTGTATTTTTTGATATTAAAGATTTCATAAATCTGTTCTTTTGTATACTGTTTTGGGCCTTTTTGGTTTGTGTTGATATGTGTTAGCTAATACGAATTAACGTAGAGGCAGAATGTACCGAAATTTATGTTGTAAATGTGCTGTAACTTTTTTGGGTAGAAAGTTTGCACTGGAGTTTGGGGTTGAGTTAATTTCGTAACCGAAGCTATGTAGCAATGAACTAGTGATATGTGAATCAAGTTGGTTTGAAAATTATATTTCTTGCACATTTCAGAGTTGTATGGTATAGTCTGAACTTTTTATGACTCCCTGCCGCCTCTTATTGGTTTTCTGCTACTAAAGACCTACAACCAGTTCCTTAATACCTTTTTTTCAAAGAACGACAAGATGCATCAAATTGATTCCGAAAACCATATGTACTTTGTATGACCCTAAGCGGCTTTTTGTTGGTTGGACTCAATTTTCAAGTATAAGCATGCTGCAAATAGTGATCTGATGATTGAGATTGATCTCTGTGGTGAGTTAACATGTTTCCACCTGTATATTTTAGCAGTTACCCTCTTAAGAATAAGACACGATTAGCCTTTTCTTAGCTTTCAAGGCTTCCGCTTTATGTAAAAATCTGGGTCTGGCAATGTACTTCTGCGGGTGGCAATGTTATGCCCACCCTGTCCGTGACTTTATGAGAATTCAATTGTGTTTCTCTGTTTGAATTGGGCAGAAAAGAAATTGTTATGAATTTAGCAAGTCAAGGCCTAGGGTATTTAAGTCAAAATCACTGGTGTTGGTGGAAGATGATGTTAATGATTTATAATTTTTTCTTTCCTCTTGAAATGTCCACTGTTTGTTTACGGTTGATTTTATTGTCTCAAGTTTTTATCTTTTTGGTTGTTAGCTTGAGTTGTATTAACATTGACAAAACTCAAAGATAAATCTTTCGCATTGATTTTGACCTTGGACTCTTCAAGATATAGAAGAGAATGATGAATTCTGACTGTGAAAATCAATCTCTAATTGAATCAAGTGATTGCACCTTCCATAATAAGCATGGATATGGTTATAAAACTAACCCATTATATTAAACTATTTATTTTATGGAATTACAAAACTGACAATCTTTATGTAGAATAATACATATCCAAGTGTTACAAGATAGAATATCAATCTTTTACACTGGGGACTTGCTTGTTAATTTGGCAGGTTCATTATTCGGCCTTCTCGCCAATGAAAGCAGTAGCCAGAGTCGGCAGTTCATAGACTGTTCTTCTCTTTTGCTCCATTTTGCTCGATGTTACCTGGTTCATTCTCTTCTCTCACGAAATCTGGTGCGACTTTTTCTTATTCATCATACTTATATATTTCTAGTTGAATTTCTTGTTCTTCATTTCTATATCATGTACACCATTTCGGCAGGACATATGCTGTTCTTCTCTTGGGCTCCATTTTACTCGATGTTACCTGATTCATTCTCTTCTCTCACGAAATCTGGTGTGGCTTTTTCTTATTCATCGTACTTGTATATTTCTAGTTGAATTTCTTGTTCTTCATTTCCATATCATGTACACCATCTTGGCATGTTGTAATTCAAGGAAACAGTAAGAAACCTCTTTCATTCACAAATGTTTATGTTAATCATCTATTTAGTGAAAGATATTTCAAATATTATAGATTGAAGGTAGTTTGATGCATGCGATGTGGGATAGAAATGTAGTTTATATTCCTTATTCTAGTTGAAGAATTTATTGGGTATCCAAATTGGCTTGTAGTTTCTTGATTCAAACTGGTTCATTACTATTGTGAAGTAGTTTTATGTTTTTATTTTATTTATTTTTATATTTCTCTCCCATAGTAAATTGTGAAAATGTGCCTGGCTTGTCCAGAGGATAATTCAATTCTACTTCACAAGTACAACAATTGCATTAGTAAATACTTAAATTTTTTAAAATTCTTAAGACTAAACACCTGAGTAACTAGATAAGTGGATGGCATTGGTAATCACCTCTAACAATTGGAAATTGCTCGTTCCAATTTCTTGTCTGTCCACTACTTAAAAATTATGTTTCAATATAGCCTATCACATAAACACAGAACTTGATTTCTACTTATAGAGCAACAAGCTGTAAATAGATGAGGATGCTAATTATCAGAAGAGTTTTGTATATAGCGATGAAATTAATTCATTGTTCACAGCCACTTGAGGAAAATTGTCATCCTGAATTGTGATGAATGATGATTTCATTCTAATTGAAGATGGAAGTTTTACTCAGAGAAATAATCACATCCTAAACCACATTGTATGTTCATTCGGGATTTATAAGTGGAATAATTGTGTTTTTGCTAATGAACCTCCTAGCACCTCCCAAAATCCGAGAGGAGAGCTGTACATGATACACACATAGCCGCAGGCAGATTTAGTTAGCATGGCCACCACAATATGCACTATAACATGCCGGTAAGTAATGACAATCAAGATTCACTGAAGCATAAAACTTGATTATTGGAGAGAACAAAAAACAAGCTCATGTGGTCTTGGAGATATATGAAGGGGGTGTTTATAAAAACTGAAATCTGAACACTAAGTTTAAAGTTTTGGACTTCAGATGCTGTATTCTGAAAACTGAAGATTTAATGTCAATTGTCTGGATTCAAGCGTTGAACTTGATTGAATTCTGAATATTTCTTCTTCATTTTGCACTTTGTCTAATTGTTTCTGCATTAGTTAAACCAATCCATAATTATTGTCAAGTGATCTTTATACGTTTTTTATACCTTGGAGAGGTGAGTGAGTGAGACCCTTTTGGTGCTTTAAAGAGGGATGGCATTCGAAGACGTCGGAAGAACATCGGTTGGGATGAAGTTGTCTGCCTAGTTTCTTATTTGAAAACTTCTATCACATAACATATACAGCATTAAATTTTATTGGTCCATAAAGATGAAAACTTAGGCTATCTAGCAGTTGTTATTTAGGTGGCATCATTTTTGCATCATAACAACTCTTTATCACTGTATTATTAATATTTTTTTTCCTAAATATTCTATTATTTTGTTGTAGGAATGTTGTTTAAAGCTAATGCAACAATCATAGATTGCAATGTGCTACTTTGTTATTTATTTATCTTTTATATATAGTTTTGATTTTGGATTACTATTGTTGCGAAACCTACAAGTGTACGAGATTGTTGACAAGTAATAGGAATGGTTTGTTGAGAGTTATCGTCCCACAAAAAATAAATTCTAATTCAAGTGTACGAGTTATGTATGAAATTTGAATTATGCAACACCAAAAAGTTTTGATTTGTGATTATGCTAAAATTAATGGAAAACTAGGGTTTATATGAAATTATGGATGATTGTATTGGATTTAGAGTTCACCTATTGGTATCTATTTCAATTCTTGATTTGTAATCTAATCGTGTTGTTGCATTTTTGACGGTCTATAAAGTTAATACGTTTAACTTTTTTTTTAAAGATAAATTAATTATATTCTAATTACGATCTGAGTTTATTTTAAAAACGAATTCGAATGATTAAAATGCATTAAATTTTAGATTATTTATATAATTACATACTTGATAAAAGTTATTCCTAATATTTGTTGTAGATGTTAATTCTGTTGCGTTTTAAATTTATTGTGAATCTCTTAACACTACAATAAACAACTAATTATTTAATTGATATCAAAACATTTAAATAATACAATGAGTATACAAAAGTAATCAAGAAATATTAAACTATTAGTCTTGAATTAAAATAAATAAATAATAGGTTTTATTTTCATTCAATAGAAAAAGGGATCTAACTTAACATGAATTTATATAAATTAAAAAAAAATAGAAAAATATCGTTAAAATCATGATCCAAGAAGAATTTAACTTTAAAACAGATGAAGTATTGGTCCCTAGAAATACCTTGCACTGGCTATTGAAATTTCTCTTAGGTGATTTTTCAGTAAGTAGGTCATCGATTTTCGCGATTTCGCCCCCGAGTAGCCTTCAATATTTTGGTTATAATTCTCTCTCAATATCCGATTGAGTAAATCAATGTTTGTTGGAAAGCTAACTCAAATGGTTAAAATTATTCTCGAAATAACATTTCTCCTATTTGAACGTTTGCTATTTGAAAATGGGTGTCAATCTAATGCTAAAAATTTGGAGCAAAACTTTTATTGCTGGAAATTGCTTTATGAGAATACTTGGCTATATTTAACTAATTTGACTTCTAATTGCATTCAATGGATCCTATATGATCTTCAGTAATCATTTCATGGTCCGAATAAACTATTGAATGTTTTCACTTTGGTCCTTGAATTTTGAATTTTATCTGTTTTTGTCCTTTTTTGATCCTTTCTTTCAGTTCATTCAATTTACATTGAGTTCAGCCTAACAAACATAATTAACACATAAGTAAACTATAAATCGTTCAAATTACTAACAAATGCTATAATTTATTGGCCTAGTGTGATCAACTATTTGGATGTTTGTAACCAATTATTGGTGTTGATGGTGGGGTGAAGAATGTTTGTGACCAGTTATTTATTTAATTCGTGATCAATAAATAATATACGATCGATAAAATGATTAACTTGTAACAAATAAATAATGTGTGATTTAAAAAAAGTGAAATTTCAAATAAATTTGTAGTCATTGTTAAGTTATGATCAATTAATTTAATAATTTGTAATCGAAAAATAACTTATAACCAATTGATTCGATAATTTGTTATCATGAAATAAGTTGTGATTTATGATCAAGAACTAATGCGTGATCTATTAATTTGATAATTTGTGACCGATAATACATTGTAACTTATAAAATTTGTGATTTATTATTGAAATGTTTAGTAATAGCGATTAGTACATAATCGTAATTATAAATTGTATAGTATTGTGACTTTAATATATCTAATTATAATTAATAAAATAATTTTAATTAATAAAATTTAATTACGACCTGATTTTTGAAGTTTTAAAATTTATTTCTTAAATTGAAATTGGATATTTTAATCCCCTTGAATGTGTAATGTTCCCTATTTTTAATTATAGGATGATTGTAATATTTTATTTTTTCCTTGTCCTGTTTCATGACAGTTTTGATTGTGTTTTGTTTTATTAGTACGATTTTAATTTGCAGAATAATAATAATTATTTGGGATGTAAACTTTCAATTCTATTGTGAAAAGTTTAAATTTTTATTGATTGAGTTGTATGATTGAGATAGTATTTCAACTGAACTCTAATTCCTTATTGAAGTGACAAAATCCATACTTTTTTAAATTATAATTTTAGGCAATTAAGGGTTGATAGTCCCTAATAATTTTAGTATTAATTTTTTTTTTAAAAGGTAAAAGAAAAACCATTGACCAGAACCGATTTGGAATTGGTAGGTTTCTATCATCAAATTGGTCGGTTTAATAATAGCCCTATACCAACTAGGTAGGGTTAGGTTTGAAGCAAATTGATCTGATTTGTTGTATAGTCCTATCGAGTCTACCGCTCTTAACATATATTCAAAAACATTTCAACTATTCTAAGCAGTTAGTAAATTTTTTTATTTTTTTTTTCCGAGGATCAAAGGATTGGTAAGGCCTTACTCTTATCACTTTAACTAGGTTTTGATCTTAAATAATTAGTTCGTTAAGCAACATTGCAACCAGCTTTCCAAATCTCCAAAGGCTGATCACATTGAGGCATGGTTCAAGTGAATCAGTTTTCAAAGCTTTTACTTTATCTTCGTCGAGGACTTACTGAGAAGTGTCCCAACAAGGCGTGAGATAACTTGAATTCTATTTGCAAGATTAAATATATGTAAATTAATCATGAAAGTGTTGTTAATTAAAACGGGTAAATTGCATTAGAGATCACTAAACTTACACAATACTTGTAGTTAGGTAACTCAACTTTTTATTTAATTTACGAGAAATCAGGTTATTCCATTTGACTTCAGTTAATAAACATGCTAACGTGTACATCAAATTGCAATAGAGGTCACTCGACTTTTACTGTAGTTGCAACCGGGTCAATAAACTTCAATTTTACTATAATTAGAACACTATATAAAATGTGTATGATTCATCAAAATCTAGAAATTTCAAAAAATTAATTATGTTTGAAGGTTATATAACTTTGCTTTGTTTTGAAAAATTCTTATAACTCAAAAGCGTTGATTGAGAATTCGAAAACCTTTTTATATATGACTTTCAATTGTACAGATTCTATTTGAAAATTTCATAAAGTCGTTTTTTAAGTTATATATTTCGACTTGTGCATTGCAATCACCCCAAATAGGAGTGGACAAAATCATCAAACCAAATCGAGCGGTTCGGGTCGGTTTGGTTCTACAAAAATAATAATGGTTCCGATTCTTAAAATTGAGAACCATTTGGTTTCGGCTTTGGTTCGATTTTAGTTCTAGAACCAAGAACCAAACTCAATATTTTTATATTTTATTATTTTATATATATTTACAAATTAGTGAATCGCAATTCACACCAAAAAAATTCTAAATTCAATTGAAAATCGGGACAAAATGTCATGTACCTACGATTTTTCCTTCTTAATGTGGAGACTGAAGATCATAATTCATTTTGGAGATTCAAACCCTAATTCATTTATAATTTTCTCTCATTTTCAATTTATACAACGACTCTCAAATGGAGACCAACAACTACCATATGCCGTTTATCGTCGTGCTCAGCTACCATAGTCGTGTAAATTTCTAAAATTGAAGTCTCAACCTGCTATTCTTCTTCCTCAAATGTTATTTTCTTTTTTTTCCCCCAATCAGTAATGAAATTAGAACCAAATCAAATCAGAACCGAATGGTTCGATTCCTTCTTTAAAAAAAAAAACCAATTGATTTTGTCACAAAAAAAATCATTAGTTCATGGTTCGATTCGGTTCTATTGGAATCAAAATTAAATGAAATCATGTCCACCCCCAACCCCAAATCTGCTCCAAGAACATATAATTTTTTCCCTTTCACTAAGTCTCAAAATTCAATTTCTTAAGGACCTAATTGAGAGTTTCGCGGTATCCATTATGAGCGTTTTTGAAAGTATCGATTTTGAGTGTTTATGAGCGGATCGATTTTGAATAGTTTTAGTAGCGATTTTTAAAATTGTCCGACCTATATTTGAAAGTTTGTTATTCACCGATTAAAGAAAGTTTTTTAAAACAATAAAATTATGTATATATCCCTTATTAATATAATTTTATTGTTTTAAAAAACNTGTTTGTTGGAAATAATTATTTTATAAAAAGTAAAACTAGAAAATAATATGAACCGCTCAAAATTATATTATTCCGATTTTTGGAGGTTTTTAATCATAAATAACAGGTGTCCAAAAAATTTAGGAAGCATCCATTTTTCTCCCAAGCTGGCCCTAATTCTCAGTTCAGTCGAAAACCCCTTCAATTTGATGATGTCTTCTACTGAAGTGACGAATCTGAATGCAGCGAAAAGAAGAAGAAAAATCCGGTCAGTTCAGTTGAAAACCCTTCAATTTGATGATGTCTTCTACCGAAGTGACGAATCTGAATGCAGCGAAAAGAAGAAGAAAAACCCGGTTAAGAATGACAATTGCTTTCGTTTCGATTCAATATCAATCTGTTTTGTCTCAACGCTATCTGAAGACGAGCATAAAAATCATAAGCCTGATCTGAAAAGGATAAAACCCAAATGCAACAATTCCCACTAGGTATGCTCTGATTATACTGCTACTATTTCTGATTCGTGAAGAAAAATTAAAATTATGATAGCATTATTATGATGTTGATTGTGCCAAGGGAAAGAAGTCAGAAAGTGTTAGTCAATGTTCTGAGCAATATTGGTGGGGTTGAGAAGAACAGTAAGGAAAAAAAAAAAGGAAAAAGATTAAAAAGGGACAGGCGATAAAAATGAGTGTAATATAGAGGATAAGAAAAACGAAGGAAGAAATTTAAAGATAATAAAAAGGAAAACCAAAGCAACGGAATTAACAACGTGTCAAATGGTGATGGTAATGGGAAGCCTCCAATTTGTACGATTGGAAAGGCTTCCTTAGATGATTTCTTTTCCCAATTTGCATATACAGGTGACAGTACTGATAAAAATGCTGTCAAAATAGGTGATTAACAGCCTTGGTTCAGGAGGAATGAAGTGAAAGCAAAAGAGGCAAGGGTGGAAGACAAATTGAAAATGGATAAAGATGATTCGACCCTCTTGTTTAAGGCTGGTTTAGCTGGAAGTCAGGCCATTGCCCCCACAATAGTGGTAAAAAGCTAAAAAAGGAAAAGAGATTCAGGACAGAACATGCAACAATTTCCATTCAGACACCGAGGACTGGTAAAAGGGATCATAGAGGATCTTACAAAAAGGTTCTAGTCGTTTCCCGTTACTTCAGGAATAAAGGATCTTACAAAGATGTTCGAGTCGTATAGAGGTTCAACTTTGGACTTAGTTGCGCCATCCAACAAGCTTGTAACTGCATTGTCTTCCACTTTCTTTACATAGTGAAAGTATGGAGAAACCTTCCTAGCGGTGAGAATGATTTTAGCTTGTGACTTCAGCAATTCAAGCTTCCCATCATTTGTTTCTGCCTCTTCTCCAGTCTCTTTTTTCCTGAAGTCACAAGCTAAAATCATTCCCACTGCTAGGAAGGTTTCTCCATACTTTCACTATGTAAAGCAAGTGGAAGACAATGCAGTTACAAGCTTGTTGGATGGCGCAACTAAGTCCAAAGTTGAACTTCTAAAGGTTAAAAAGGTGACAGCCGAAAGTGTTCTATCTGCTGCCAAGAAGTGGGACGAGGCTTATAAAAGAAGAACTCCAGATAATATGTGGAATCCTCCAAGATCGCCTTATAACCTCCTCCAAGAAGATCATGTTTTTGACCCTTGGAGGGTCTTGGTGATATGCATACTTCTTAACGTGACAACTGGCCAGTGGCCAGCAGGTATCTTAGTATTCTGACCAAAAGCACTTGTGGATTATGTAGAAATGCTTTACAAGAAGACTCTTTGATGGTTGATATGAAAGTTTTATAATGCTTACGTAGGTCCGATATTTAGTCAAATTTTAAAATATAAACTTTGCGATTCCAGTGATCAAGTTAAAGTGTTGTTTTTTAGAAGCAACATTGCAGTATTGCCTAATCATTGCTCAGTTTGTTTTCAGTTGAGACTATTATAGTAGTTTGGAAAATTGGACATTAGTTTAGCACATCCTTATAGAGAAATTATGATATATAATGGCTGCGTGAATGTTAAGATTTGTTTTCTTTCCTCCTATGCTACTATGGCCTGCATGTCAAAATAATTCTTTGTATGCAATAGCCTTTGAGAATAATAATCTTTTGAGAACATTTCACTATAGCACCTACTTCCTGTATGGCCCGTATCTCGTGAAAGAAAACACTAGTAGGTGTGGCGAATTGTCAATGGCAGTTAGCATAGCTAATCATTCATGGATTTCATCCTGTTGAACTAAAATTTCATTTTATATTCTTGCATCAAGCTTGCATTTTTCTTTGGATGTGAACATAATGCTGCTCGGACTTTATTTATAACATCACTCTGATATTGGTCAACTTCATTTAGACTGGGAAAGTTATATCAGAGTTTTTCACACCATGTCGAAATGCTAAGAGTGCCACAGAGGTTGCCAAGGAGGACATAGAAAAGGTGATACTGAGTTTGGTTTTATATAGGAACAGAGCCGTGGGTATTCAACGTTTCTCTCGTAAGTATCTGGAAGAAGGCTGGACTCATGTCACAGAATTGCCTGGTATTGGCAAGTGGTTGAAAGTTGTATGATACAGTAAATTCTACGTTGAAGTTGGTATACAACATCATTCTCGTGATTGCTCAGGTATGCTGCAGATGTTTATGCTATATTCTGTACCGGAAAGTGGGATTGTGTGAGACCGTTGGATCACATATGCTGACTAAATATTGGGAGTTCCTCTGTAATAAGGAAGACTTAAATTGTTAAGAAGTTGAGCTACGTTTCTGCCAACTTATATTTTGACAAGTTAACCCTGTGGTGGGTTTTCATATCTTTTTATGATTTCCTGTGGAGAGTTAATTTGAAATTATAACTAAAGAGATATTGGCATTTTGGTTAATTTTGCTAGAAGAAACGTAATGTAACTAAATTGTAAAGGGTTACCCCATTTTTAGTCTCAATCAATATTGGTCTTCTATGATTTTGTGGTGAGGATTATTTTTATTACTTTTTGGTTATGATCCACCTCTTACTATAATAAACTTGTGAATCATTAGTCCAGTGGCGGAGCCACGAATTGAGCTGAGTGGAGGCAAAACTAAACTCTACAAAAAGATTACAAATAAGACCAAAAAAAAAAAAAAACACTAAAATGGATATAATTTTTTAAATAAGCCATTTTAAGACCTCGATAGACACTATTGCCCGGGAATGCCCGGTGTACTTGTATATGATTTTGATCAATATAATTAATTTTTACCGATCAAAAAAAAAAAAAAACTTGGGAAACTCGAAGCCTTAAAACTATCGCACATACTAACATATCTAGAATCCATGCTAAATCACATCTCGAATAATGTGGAAAATGTATCAGAAACTTTAGGTCCATTTTTACGGGACTATGACCGCAAGACAGCCTGTAAATATCAAGACAAGCTTAAGCTGAATGTGAGTAATTCAAGTAGTACTGTTGAAGAAAACAATTAGGGAAGGAGGAAAATCTGTAGAATGGAACTGCAGCTGCAGACAAATCCAACTTAATGAGTACAGTTTTACTGTGAAAGTTCCAAAGAAAAAAAAATAAATGCTTTAAGCCTAATGATTTTGGTAAATAAGAATCAGGTTTGATACTGTAGAATATCAGTCCCTTTTTGCAGCTAAACTTTGGCTGGGAAATAAAACAAACGTATATATTATCAGTAAAATCTTCCTTCAAGAATCATCAACATAAAGAGATTCCTGCATCCCTTAATCCATTTACTTCCTCAAGGTCTGCAAGATGTACTCGTCATATAGATCCCTGAAAGGTTAACGATAATAGACATTTAAAAGTATCTGAAAATTGCTGCTCAACCTATCCTACTTCATAATGGTGGAACCATATATCAGTATTTGATATATACTCTGATACATCAAATCTTAAGCTTACATAGAGTACTGGATGACATCCATAGCAGTAGCTGAAGGCAGAAACTCATTTACTGCAACCTCTTTGTTCTCATTCTTCTTCTCTGAAAGTGTCAAGAAAACACTTCTATGTATTATCTTTAAAACAGCTATCTATTAATAACACCTTAGTACTAAATTAAACATTGTTGAAGTAGTCAAAAAATTGAAAACTTACAATCTTCAAAGAGCGGCGAATTTCAGTTAAACGATGAGGTGGAAGCTGGCTGATGTCAGTGTAGTGGCGATACTCTGGATCATGAGCACAAACAGCAATAATCTTGTCATCTTTCTCGCCCTAAATTGAAGGGAAAGTTAACATCATCAATACCTAATAAATACAAGGAAAATTTCAGCTTTGTTCTGATGTATTTGTCTCACCTGATCAATCATGGGCATCAGTCCTATGGCTCTGGCTCGAAGAAAACAACCAGGAACTACAGGTTCCTATTCGGAAATCAATTTTAGTTTAATGGATATTGTCATGGATGCTTACCTTCAAAAGAGACTAAAAACCTACTTGCAAACTAATATATTTCCTCATTCGTGGAATGTTATGCTAGAAGCAGCATAATCACTTAGGATAAAATTGAACTACCTGCATAAGGACTAGAACATCCATTGGGTCATTGTCTTCACAGTGTTCGAGGAATAAAGCCGTAATTGTGAGGATAGACAACTGATGAATACAAGACACGGGTCAAATTTATCCGGTCCTAGCACTTTCTCCTTTCGAGCTCTTTTACTTTTGCAAAGTTACTTGTTTCAACATTTTCGGAAGGTATTTCTACTTGTGATCTAGCAAAACTAGGAATCTCCACTTGAGATACTCTTAAAAGAATTATTATTTGAAGATAACGTATTCTTAAAGAATTCTATATCACAGGATTCAATAATAATATGGGAAAATTATAGTCATGGTACCAAACATTTCACTTTTATGCAGACTTTACCCAAACATTTCATTTGTGCCACCAAAAGTACCAAACCTTTAAAAATGTCGCAGTTGGAGTCCGATGGATGGAATCCATCAATTTGACCGTTAGTTGATAATTAAAAAATGAAGAATGGGTAAAACGGTACTTTTGTATTACTCTACATAAAAGAATATTATAGTAATTAAATAAAAATGTTAAAAAGAAAAAAAGAAGAACACTATCTTCTTCCTCCGCCCCACTCTAGAGATCCAGCCGACGCCGACCCCACACCATCTCCTCCAATCAACACCGTCTAGTCATTCATTCTCACCTTCACGGTGCAATATCAATTTTTGAGGAAATCAAAACCCAAAAAAGTGGTGGTGGAGGGAGCCGACAATTCTTCACTTTATCGGCCAAAGAGCCTCCGTAAGTATACTCCAATAATACATTATACAATTTCTCACCGTTTTCATCAGTAAAATTTTCCTCAAAGCAACAAATGATTTCTAGACAATCTTTAAGCTCATCAAGTATCAATTTCTCGTTCCTAAGTGAATCAGAAAGAGACAACCCACAAGATTTCATGGCCATCAATTGCGGAATTTGAGAGCTCTGACTTCTGGATATGGCTAAATTCATCGTTCCAAAGCTTCCATCACCTAATTTTTCCCCACGAACCCAATCCATTTCAGTATCAATTTTTTTTGATGTATCGGTTGTTCTTGGCTTTTTCTGAAGAGAAAATACAGAAGAGATTGAATTTGTGGGTAGTGGAGAGTGTGGCTCTCGAGGAAGAAAATATGGTGAAGATTGGTAGTTGGCGAAGGTGGGAGAATGAGCGATGGCAGAAGTCGGCCATGGTGTGGTGTTCTCTAAATCGGTTTTTGGGTTGGGTTGGGTTGGGTTGGGGTTTGGTTTTTCTTTTTTATATAATTACTATAATATTATTTTATGTAGAATAATATAAAAGTACTATTTTACCCCTTCTACATTAGTCAAAAGAGGTCAATAAAAATTTTAATTGTCAACTAACGGTCAAATGGATGGATTCTATCCATCTGGACTCCAGCTACGACATTTTTAAAGGTTTGGTATCTCTGGTGATACAAATGAAATGTTTGAGAAAAATCTGCATAAATGTGAAATTTTTTATACCGTGGCTACAATTTTCCCTAATAATATTGATTTCTAAATTTAATAAACGATATATCTTGTTATTTTGGGCATATCCTACAAAAACGCATTTGATCATTATAGGACTCAACTTAGTCCTTTTAGGATCTGTATTCTTACTATGAGTAAGACACTCCCACACTTTGAAATAACCAATGTTCGATTTTCTCTATTTCCATAATTTATATGAAGAAACCTTAAATCTTTAAGAAGAAATCATATTAACTATGTGACACACATTTGATAAAGTTTCACCCCATAAATTAGATGGCGACTTAGAATTTAATAACATAGCATTTATCATTTCAACTAGTGTCATATTCTCTCTTTGTCTAATCATTTTATTCGGATGTTCGAAGTGTACTATATTAATGTATTATGACATGTTGTTCACAAAAAAATATTAAATTCAGTAGAGAAGTATTCACCTCCCTTATTACTTCTAAGAATTTTAATCTTTCTATTTAATTGATTTTCTATTTCGACTTTATATATTTTAAACATGTTAAAGGCTTCATTCTTATATTTCATCAAGTAGATATAGCAAAACCTAGAACGATCATCTATGAATGTTATGAAGTATCTATTACCTCCTCTAATTAACATTTCATTTAATTCACATATATCGAAATGAATTAAGTCTAGCAAATTAGATTTTCTTTCAACGCTATGAAAAGGTTTCCTAATTATTTTAGACTTGACACATTATTTACATTTATTATATTCTATATTCTTGAATGAAATCATTCTGATTTTAATCATTCTTTTTAAAGTAGAAAAGCCAACATGTCTTAGTCTATCATGACATAAAAAATAAACTCTTAACAACATAATTTAAATTTATAGTTTCAATGATATTATTGTCTATAGTACAAAGTTTGACCATTCCATCATTAGAATAGTCTTTTTTCGACAAATACACCATTTCAGGAAAGTATACGTTTGCCCAACTCATATATAGACTTTATTCTCGATTTTCCCAACAAATCACCACTTACAAGATTTCTATTTATATCTGGTACATGCAATACATTTATTAATGTGATCTTCTTGTAGGATGTGAATTGTAAGTCAATGCTTCATTTGTCAACAACCTTTGATTGAACTTCATTCCCTATTTGAATATGTTCGTCATCCACTTCTTGATAGATTTTGATAAGGAATCAATCATAGCACATATGTATGGTGGCACAAGTATCATATTACCATCCTTGAACATTTTTTTGACTGAATTCACAATGCTCACGGTAGCAATGATGTTGTTAATGGAGTTCACTTTGCCTTCTTGCATTGGTTGTTTGGGATGTCTACAATCCCGAACATACTATCCGAGTTTGCCACACATAACAAAAAACTTTGAATTTCATGTTGTTCTTGTTATCTTTGTTGGGATTTATGGATTTCCTCTTCTTGGAATCCTTGTTGTATTTATTTAGTTGATCCACGGCATGGGCTTTGGAAGTATCCTCATGAGAATGTTCGTTCTCATCTCGTAATATTTTTTAAATTCTTTCAAAGAATTAATCTTGAGAATTGTGAAGGATTTTCTTCCTATAACATTTCCATGAAGTTGGCAATTTCGTAATGATTGCATCAACTTGGAAAGTTTCGGGAAGATTTGTCTTCACGACCTTCATTTTATTGACTGATTTGCAACTCATGAACTCGTCCTATATAAAGGCAAGTTATCCAAAAATTTGAAATCAAAATATATAGAAATCATATTTTTTGGTACCTTCTTCCTCGGCCTTGTATTTGGTTTCCAACGATTTTGTTGAGGTGCCATTTGTGTAGAGATCATATAGGCAATCAGAGAGAGCATTCAGAATGTGTCCTCTACATATCAACTCATCTTCTTTTCTTTTCTTCCTTTTCACCCTAGTTTTGTCGGTGTCATTTGGGGTTGGTTCCAGCAATGGCACTAAGTCTAGATCCAAGATATAAAATATCTTCGAGGTTGTAAGAAGAAACTTCAACTTGTCCTTCCATCTCGTAAAGTTCGACCCGTCAAATCTGTCAAGCCTTACAAGGTCTTGATTCATCATCTTTATCATAGCCATGATTGTTTTATTCTCCATGTTGAAAGTATCATTTGAGATTGATGAGGAAATTTGATGAATAATGAAAATAAAACCAGCAACAAAAAATCATCAAAATGCAAAGTTTGAATACGATTATGAATTGTTATCATCAAACGATATTTGCGGCCACCATAAAAGGCTTTGAAGCAAATAGTTCGTAACACAAATCTTAATCCGAATTTAAATCAAGTAAACAAAACTTGGAAAAAAGAGCTAAAGAACAAAATTATAAAAACTTGGTTTGATCTTAGATTTTGAATGTAATGGAATCAATTTGATATTTGTGATATGTTTTCAATCATGAAAATCACTCATATATAGAGAATTACAATCACAATGCACAAAAAAGATGCAAAAACCAAGCCAAAATGGTATAAAACCTTTCAAACGACACAAAAATTCAAAATTCCGAAGGGCAAATCTTTCTACTGGGCGGCCTACCCCATACAAAATTGGGCGTCCGTCCAGTTCAACAAAATGGCCACTGTAATTGTAACATAAGGCCGGATGGTTTCTCGCTTGTTTTTCTCGTAATTAACCATTTACATGCTTCCAAAGCCACTCATTGTTAATTTCAACAATATCCAAACAAATACATGTTCCATGCTCGAGTTGATGCGGCTCATTCTGCAATGAAGAAGCTGGGGTACAAGAAAGTCTACTTGCAGATCTCGGAGACAGGGTGGCCGTCCAAGGGGAACGCAAATGAGGCCGGGGCCACGTCGAAGAATGCCAGAAAGTACAATGGGTATCTGTTGATTGCAGAGAAAAAGGGCACACCCATGAGGCCTAATCTAGATTTGAATGTTTTGCTTTGTTCTATGAGAATATGAAACCAGGCCAGACGTCTGAACGGAATTTCGGCCTTTTCAAACCCGATGGGACCCCGGCATATGATCTCGAATTCTACCAGGCTCTGTTACTAAGAACATGACCAGCGATGGTGGCTCCTCAGCCACGTGTGATGGATTCTTCGCTCTTCCTCCGGCTACTTGTCCATTACTTCTGTTTTGGTTAGTCTTTCTTTTCTGTTATCTGCTTACAATTTTACCACCAAGAAGCTGAAAGTGAAAGTGAATGAATAGTAACTTTTTTTTGTCGAAATAGTTTTCTTGATATTCTATGATTACAAGTGTTTCTGTAGCATTGGTTTCGTTTTCATTTATGAAATATATTCATCAGCGTAATAAAGAAAGAGAAAGAAATACAATCAAAATCACACAAAGCATCCAAAGCTTAAGATGCAAGCTAGCAGTAGTAATTGATGAGCGTTTCTAAATTTGCAGGATAGAGTTTGTTCGACATTATTACCAATTTTGTGCTTGCTTCAACATTTCAACGAGTATGACTCATCTGATGGATTTTTGCTCAAGGTTAGAAAAAGGAAACATTCTATACCATTTCTTATACGCAATAATAATGCTCTAATTGTCTTTTTCTTTTCTTTTCATACAGCTAAACACTTTCGACATTCATTCCAATCCAATCCCATGTTTGGTTTATCTAAAAAATAAATTTTTAGTAGATTTCAATAAAACCTAATGAAATAAGTGATTGAAAAGTTAATAAAAATTATAAATCTTAGAATAAATTTTAGAAATGGAGACCAAAAAAGGACTAAATGTAAAGAGCGAATTCTGGTATGCAAGAAAGATGCTTCATGCTCTGCTTCTGCTGCTGCTGCTGCTGCTGGTGGTTTTTCACTTTTAGGCTGGCACTCGTATTCTTTTACTTTCTCCCCTTTGTATTTTGTTTAGCATTATAGTTAATTTTTAGTGTACTAAAAACAGGAAGGAAGAAGCATCTGGCTTTGCAGTGGGATTCTTCCAATAAACCTATCACCATTTCATTTTTCCCAAAGACGTTCCTTTTTTTTTCTAGCATATTGTCTGGGTAAATTAGGGTTACTCTACCCAACCAATCACGTACTATGGTTATGAATTCCCAACCTTCAACAATAAGGATCTGAATATGTGAATTTGAGTCTACATATGACCAAACCAGTAAATGTGAATGATAAAACTGAACGCGTATTCACATAACTTAAAATTGGACGACCAAACATTAAAACTCAATTAACAATTTTCTCTAATTCAACTGATTGTCGTATTCGATTTTAGCATCCACGTTGACAATTTTCATAACATGAAACCCCAAATTCACATTAAACAGAACCGAAAACCTCACTTTCAAAGGTTGGAGAATCACCACCACACCACATAAAAGGATAGCGAGTACAGCCTTAACTTTCCTTATTTGTTTATTTAATATTCCACTAATGAACAACCATTAAGTTCTTAACCAAATATAAAATAAAATCTCATACCATAAATTTTCAAATGTTTATCATTGAATGGGTGTGTAATTCAGTATGCCAAGAAATAGAAAAAAATTAAATTATACTGAAAAAGGACCACAAATCACGGGAAGCAGCTGGGAATTAGATGGTTGCACTTTATTTACAACAAACTAACTTCAACATCAAGTCTAAGCTAGGAATGTCAAAATGGCTAAACGGCTCGGGCTTCCCGTGGCTCGGCCCGGGAAAAGCCCGAGCCGAGCCGACTCGTGGCTCAGGACCACCGAGCCGAGGGATGCTTGAATATGAAAATAATTCATAGCTGAAGATAATTTTCAATAAATGGAACTTGAAACTAAACATGCATAATGCATTGCAACTTTACGTCTCCAAATCAACTTCAGAGAACCACAAAATATAATTAGCGAACTTGAAATAATTCAGTTAGCCTGTTAGCTGCTTAGACATTGTGAGAACTTCTAGAAGCCGACATAATAATCTAGCGCGTAAATAAGAGCTACATTTTTCACATCAAAATACAACTTCCCATCTCCCATATTACAATCAACCAGTCATACAAAATAATATGAAGTGGCATTTTAACATATGCTACACTGACAACAGGAGTTCACTGAAGATACACCTGACTAAAGGACGACAAAAGCTAAAAGGTGCTAACCATAAGAGAACCTAACCAGTGATACAGAAACTAAACTAAATGATTAGGATGTTAGTTACACAGTGCTAACTGCTAACCATAATGAGAATCTATCTGACCTCGTCAGAGCTAGCAGAAGTCTCATTCTCAGCTAAAGATGTCCCATGACCCTGTTTCTCTTCTTCGCTGGACATACTATCTTCACTAGTATTAGAGAAGGATTCACTTTCATCATCACTAACAACATCTGCCCGGTGTCTCCTAATGATACCTTTTCCTTGCAAAGCAAGTCGCCTTCTCTTTCTAGCTTTTCGCTTACCTTTAGGAAAGTCTTCCTGATGTGACTCAAAACTCTTACTCCCAACATCCTTTGCATTTCTGTCTCTATTATCATTGTTATCCTCAGATTCATTACTAGCAGAATCAGTGTCAACCTTACGTCGCTTCCTACTTGTGCTGGTCTGGTAGAGAATTGTTCAACCCCAAATTCAGTTAAAGTTATTACACATGTTCAAGCAACGCAATAAATCAAAAAAGCAGTCATCTCAAATAAAGTTAATGGTATTTTGCACCTTCAGGTATAACGTAAAGTAAAAAACTCTTGAATTTTATATTTTGGAGGAGGAAGCAGAGCAATCCCACACGCATAATTTATCTTAATTTAGACATCAGAAATGGTTGGTGAGGAAGGAGCACATGAAACCAACTGTTTCACATTTTCTTCCTTTTTATAGTATGAACCCTTTTCGGCACATATTTGTTGCATAAAACACATAGGGTAAATAGGAGAAATGAAAACCTGAAAGCATGCACATTTAGCTCTGGGTAGAAACGATTTGGAAATATATGTTTTATGTGCGAGCTTGTGTTTTTCACTGGCCAGGGAGTGCTCTTATGCTCATAGTTCTGAGTCTTAAAATTGCTTCAGCGATCAATCAGGAACTTAACCTGGCACATTGATGGGAATAACCAGAAGTCCAGACTCCAGATGACCTCAAAGCTACGGCCAATATTTCTTTTTAATATCATTATTCACTACAAGATATGTCTTGCTACAGTAAAATGTCCAGGACTATGAAATTGTAATTACTTTCAGCAAACACAAATTGCTAGTTATTAGCCACCCAAAACATTATCAATTTTGCCCATCAAGATGGAGATGCAACACTAACACACCATTTAATTCCCAAAGCATACTGCTGCACACATTTAGGGGGTTTTTGGTGGGGTTTAAAATTAGATTTTTAGTAGATTTTGATAGAAATATTTGAAATGTGTGGTTGAAAAACTGTGGGACTCATGAAAGATATAGTTAATATTGATTGTTTGACTTTAACTTAGATTAAAATCTGATTTTAATCCGCACCAAACAAACTCTTAGGTAGTTCAATGGACAAGATAGTTGCTAATAAATATGCGGGATGTAAAAGTTCAAAAGATAGCAGAATGACATTTCCATTTCAATTTACTTGAAAATTATAGAGCATACTCCTGAGCCAGATAAAATAAAATTTTGAGAGATAACAGAACAATACCTTTGGACCACGATCAACCAAGCGAGCCCATTCACTTCGATTCCTCAGACAATCAAGAACAGCCTGGGAGTGACTTGAATACGCATAACGCTCTCCATTATGCTTCCTCAAGTGAGGCCAATGCTGAAAATATGTGAAGATTGAAAATTACATTATTCACAATTTTATTTCAAGAATTGTAAAGAGCTTGGGCATGCAGAATAGCAGCTTATCATTTGATCAAAACACGCACCGGTACAACTTCATTACATAGTTCTTCATACGTCATGCGTTTGCCTTTACTCATGATCTCAGCAATCAAACCTATAATAAAAACATGATGGGATGGGACAGTTGCACCATACTGAAAAGCAAAATTTTGAAGATTTTCGTGGAAAGGCACAAACCAGGTAAAGTGCGATTTGTAGGACGGCCAACCATCTCCTGATCTTCTTGAGAAACATTTCTTGGTGAGTGGTGAATAGATGATAAATTTTGTCCATTTGCTACATCAGCGGATGATAAACTGCTGTTCAAATTTGCTGTAGAGACAGCAGAGTTACTTGTCTTCATTGAGTGAGTACCTTTAACTGATCCACCATCGGCTTCTCTTTTGGAAACAGAATCTGAGTTGTATCCAGGATCTCGTCTCCTGCTATCACGTGAAGAGGGCCTCTTAGCTTCATCATCAACCTCCCGAGAACCATGTGAAGCATCTTTAGCAAATTCTTTGGTTTTTCTTCTAGAGCCCTGCAGAATTTAAAACATAAGACAAGTTACCTGATCAGAATAAGTCAAAAAAACAAAAACAAAAAAAATCATACAGCTAAAGGTTCACTGAACAGAGAAGTCAACCACGCTTACCAAGCCATGATCTTTTCCTCCACTAGTAGATGTTCGCTTCATTAGCATGCTTGTCTGCGTGGTAGATGTTAACTGAGGTAGACTACCAGCATGACGCATGCGTGATACCCTAGGCACTCGAGGAGAACTATTGAGTTCATGATGCAAAAGTAGAGCAAGCTGCATATGGCATAGCAGACAAGGATAAGATTTCTTAAAAAGGAGGAAACTGAGAGGGATAGTACTGCCCATACCTCTTCATCACTCAGTATTGTGGATACACTGGAAGAAGCTGGAGCATGCAATAAAGATGCATTTCCTCTAGATGATGATTGGCTACCTGACTGATTAGTCTTTTCCCCTTTAACAGGTAAAGCAGAATCTGTAGCTTTATTCGGAACATTTGACACAATCTCCGTCTGCTGTGAACTTGCACACTCACCAGAGCCTGGAGTAGCAAATGCATGGGACGCAGAAGGTTCTTTAGTGGAGGAATGAATTGCAGAGTCCTTTGAATCAGATGGGGCTCTCTTAGAATCTGAAGCCTCTGATGACTTGGCCGGCTGAAGTATTTTTGAAGCAAAACTAAGACATCTTGGATGTTCTTTGGGTATTTTCTTCAGCCTCGCACATTTCTCTTCATCCCTACCTACATTAGTTGAGGCATTATCTTTCACACTTCTAACTTTGCTGTCAGACATTCCCTTCTGTCTAGTACCAGTATATTGATTTTGATTAGCTGCAGGTATCTGAATGTCAGAGGATTTTGACATCACAACACTCGTTGATGTTGAAGGGGGTTTGCCAACAGAAACTACTACCTTACGCTTATATGAAGTTGTTGAATGGTTTGTGACTGAGCCACTGGATTTAGATGAATCTAAAACTGGTTTTAAACCATGTTTATGTCCTGACAACATTTGTCTCGCTCCCATAGAACCTTCTGAACCTGTTGGTTCTTGCTTAGATTTATAGGTGTCAACTTGCAATTGATTAGTCTTGTCTTTAGAATTATAAACATCTAGCATCCTATCACCATCTAGTACCTGGCGGTCACTATCTTCTGGACCAATTATTGAGTTGTCAGTCACTTTAGTATTTTCAGACAAAAGATCAGAGGAAGATTCTGGGTGTCCGACAGCAGCTCTCGTGCTGTCCATCTTAAAATCATCTGGAAATAAAGCACAGGCATTAAAGCATCCGTGATTATCAACATCTACCTCTGCTTTCAATTTCTTATCAGGCTGCAAAGAGTTGGCAATCTCAATATTTGAATATTGGACATCTCCAGCAACAGGTTCTCTATCATGCAAGCCAATCCCAACGCTTCCAGTTCCAACTCCTTGAATATCTCCCAAGCTCTGAAGATCGCCGACCACGACCTAATTTAAAATAAAATAAAATAAATAAAAAAGGTATCAATACAGCTAAAGACGTAAAACAGAAAATTCGAGTATGTGTCTAGGAATGTAATTACAAAGCCTATGACCTCTTAAAAAGCATTTCTATATCCATAATCAAGAAAAGAACAGCTTGCAACAACTCAAAGGAAATAGGTCATCTACTCATCTTAATAGAGTCTGTTAACCTCTGCTGGAAAGAACTAGAACGAGAATACAAACAGCATATATATAGCCCCTGTTTGACACCCATTTTGGTAAAAATTTTGTTTTAGAATAGTGATTGATGGAAGATTGTGTGGTTAAAAAGTAAGTAAAATTTTTGGGTTTATGTGTAATATTATTTTATTGATAAAATATGTGGTTGAAATGAAGAATGAGAAATAGAATTAGAAAAGATTGGATTCCCTCAAAAAGACGACTTAATGCTATTCATCCATACTGATGATGTGCTCCAATATAGATGACAACACTTTATATGTTCAAGTAAGCCCCTGTTTGACACCCATTTTGATAAAAATTTTGTTTTAGAATAGTGATTGATGGAAGATTGTGTGGTTAAAAAGTAAGTAAAATTTTTGGGTTTATGTGTAATATTATTTTATTGATAAAATATGTGGTTGAAATGAAGAATGAGAAATAGAATTAGAAAAGGAAATGGGTTTCAAACAGGGGCATAATGTCTTATAATTGAAATGCACTGAGAGCAGATGAACATGACGTACATGCCCAGCAAAACACTGAATGTTGTGCTAATTTTTTCTCATTTTAATTTTAATTTTTCCATCTATCTTTATAGAGCCATAATCGCTAGGCATCATGCCAATTATTTGCACAGGTTACATAGCAAACCATCAATGAAGCATGTGAATATCAAGGTGATATTAGACAAAAGCAATTTTGTTCAGTGGCATATATACAAAACTTGCCGCATAATTTAACCATAATATGATAAGATATTAGTTTCTCTGAGACCGAGATTAATTAGAGCTAGTTGAATGGATTTTCATGAAGTTATATTGATGAAGGACTGAATACTCGAGTCAATACAAAGAGTATGAGAATAAATCGTGCGCATTTAGCTGTACCTCTTCTTTTACAGGATTGCTCTGAGAATCATGGTGTTCTACCGATGATGCAACATCAACATTGATTTTAAATGATACATCTGACCTCGCCAAGACTTGATGATGTCCATCATCTTCCCTTGGTATTGCACCTCCTGAAGAATTATTTCTTAAAGTTGCCTGCTCCCTTGAAGTTACATCAGTAGAACTATCACAAAGACCGTTAAATATTTGATCACCAAGAACATTCTTGCTGCCCTGACAATCAACGTTGAAAGTCTTGGAGTTTCTATCTTCAGAAAATTCTAATAGTTTTCCATTGCTTGAGAATGTGGAAGCTAGTAATGTATATGAAAAACAAAATCAGTTAATCAACCTACGACAGTTCGGGCACAAAATGCCAGTCCATCTTATTTTTCTTTAAAAAAATATATATATGTTTATATATATATATAAACTAACATAATTCATATTGCCAATGGAAAAGGAAGAATCATAACTAAAAAATTAGGAATCAAAAAATATATGAATTACCTGCATGAGACGAAAGAACAGCTCGTTTTTTAGAATTTCTTTCTTTCTCAATTTTCCCAGTTGTTTTCTTTGCATGTTGATCCTTCAAATTTTCGAGCTCCTCTTTCTCATGCTGTTCACAGTGTTCCGGTGTAGGTTGCACTACGCTTCTCTCCTTCATCTGTTTCGGGGACAATAACTCGTGCAGCTTGCCTTCTTCATTGGGACTTTTTACACCAATAGAATCCACCACAGGAGTGGGCAAAGTATTTTCCTTTTCCTTTGACAGAGAATATAAAACACCAGCACCATCATCAACTTGATTCCCATTTTGATCTCCACCTTTTTTACGCAACTCATCTTCTTTTCCCTCTAGGACATCGTCATCCCACCATGGAAACTCCCTGTATTGGAAATTAAACTTTTTTGGCACATAGCCGGTTGCCTTCCACAGCTGTGGACCAAAAATTGATGACATTTGTGCCCCTGAGAACAACCCAGGATCACCACCCGGCACCCCTTGCACATGAACCCTCTCCTCCATGGGGATATCAGTCCACAACCTAAACGGCCTATGTGAGGAAACACTCGCTGGATTGTCCATCCTGAGCGTTTTGGTAGGCAATTCAACTAAAAACTGTGCGACCTCTGTCTCCTCGCTCTCATTCCTCACACTAGCACTGTTCTTGGTCTTACACTTATCGCAAGCAAAGGATTTATCGCTCTTGACGTAACGTGAACAGCGCGTGTGCACCCATACCCCGCACTCATCGCAATCCACCATCTCCTGACCGTCATCAAAATTAACTCCGCAGACGCAGTCGACCGTCCATGAGCCATCCACCCAATCGTCGTGTGGGTCCGAGGTGGGAAGCCGATGAGACCCGCTCTTCATTTCTTACAAAAATCCCTAACCCTAACTCTAATTTCAATCAAACCCTAATTTCCACATATCCCAGCTACAATTCTATATGCCACGCAAAGTCATTGAAATTCTTCCAGATAATTATCTTTTTCATACAAAGAGAAAATTGAATTAGAGAAAACGTACCTTAGCAAAAATTGTTGAACTTGGCAAATTTGTGTATCTGTTTGGTGGATATAATGGTTTGTTTGAGAGAAAAAATAACGGACGGAACCCAAAGAGGGAGCGTTAAATGAGAATAGGATGAAGAAGTGGCGTCGGTCACACGTTTTGATGTGGGTTACGGTAGCTTTAGCGCTGCTCCAAAATATCGTGATTCGCGACCCGTTTGTGACTTTCGGAGCATCCGACGCTGGTAAGGAATAGAATAGGCTGCGTGGGTGAAAATTAAAATTCATATTTTAAACTAAATAAAAAGTAATCAATTAATTTTAATCATAAATTTTATGGACCCAAAATTTTTTAACTACACATCTCATTAATTTTTATTAAAATTTACTAAAAATTTAATTTTAATCATCAACAAATGGGGATAGAGATAAAACAGATTAAGCCCTGTTTGACATTCTTTAAAACAAAATTTCAATTAAACATTTACATAATAAAATATTTTATACATAAATCTAAACCCCATTTGATGGCCATTATTAAGAAAAAATAAAGTTAATTGTTTGAACACTCATTGAACTTTATATAATGTCACGTTTCACTCAACGAATTTACGTTTGCACGAATTTTGAACTTTGAACTTTGAACGAGGTTCGAATTTCCCTTATTATGAACAAGGTTCCCGAACTGTCAGTAATTTCCAACTCACAAATTAAATTCCAGGTCAGTAATTTGAATCTTCCAAACACACCTTAGCCAAAAGAAAATGAAAGCAGAACTGATTCAATTGAAATCGTGTGTCCATATCCAAACGAAATTCCACGCCGAAATCAGAGATTGTTGTAAACCCTAACCCCAAAATCAAAGAAGATATCACAATCGGAGGTCCTACCTTGACCACGAAAGTTGGATTTGTGAAGAATCCACATGGAGGGACCGAATCCAGGTAAATTCCGAACCCCTTTTTTTTTCTTTCTTTTTTTATAGTATGGGTTTCAGGATAGAGCAAGGATGGGTTTCAAAGAATGGAAGTCAGATATGGTGCATAAACTGAAGAGTGCATAAACCAAGAGAATATCATCAGCAATATCCTGCATAGGGACCAATAATTAATTTATTAATTAACAAAGTTGTCACCGAATACCTGTAACATTTCAAATATGAAAGGACACTGTTGATCAAGTTTATGCTGTCTAATTGTGCAGTTGACTCCGTTAAATTAGACATGAAGTTAAATATAGCTTTATTTGTCTGTGTTAATCTATTAAAGTTAAGACACTTTGGATTATGATGAAGTTTTTCTTAATCTATTAACGATTTATTTCGTTGTAATTGATTCTGCAATTTTTATGAGTCCTTAATTTCCATTTTTTACAGATATAAAGGATGACCCGGACTTCAGTGATTTGGGCAATAATATATCATCTGGTGAAGATGATTTGCTATTTCAAAAAAAATGTGACGGAGGGAATTGAATTAGGCTGTGATTGGGGGGTAACGGAATGCAATGAAGATGGCCATGCGGCAACTACACACGACGAAGACCATGAGTTTGATGATTTAGAATGTCCCTCCTCTGAAGAATTGTTGTCCGGTACCTCATCTGACGATGAGGTCAACTATCGTTTTTCAGAAGCTACGGCTGATTTGGATATGCGGGATCCACAATTTGAGGTGGGACAGTTATTCAGTTCTGTTCAAGATTTAAGAAAGGGGCTTCGGACGTATGGTGCAATAAATGGATATAATGTAAAGTGTAAGGCAAATTATGAAGGAAGATTTCAAGGCATCTGTAAACTAGGCTGCAAATGGAGAATATGGGCTTCTAAGATGAATAATTCAGATACGTTTCAAGTGAAGTCATATACGCCTTCACACATGCAGTCGGGATCAGTACAATCTTCATTGCAACTACATATTCATAGCCCATCAGTATATTGAGCAATTCAAGGCAGATCCGGAGTGGAAAACGAAAGCAACTGTGAAGGAAAATTTGAAGCTAAATATTACTCGAAATGTCGCTTGAAATGCCCACACCCGACATCAGGAACCAACCGCAAACAGTTATTCAGGATGAAGGGCCAGCAGCTTCTATCCCTTTTAGTAATTGGACCATCGTCTTACACACAAGAGATTACTGAGCAAATGAATTTTGAAGAAATGGATGAGCAAACCAATGCACCTTCCAGATCAAGAGCAGCAAGAACGGATGCTAGGAGACGTGCAGGGACTTCAACACATTGAAGCCTGCTGTACAACTACTTTTGGGAGTCAGCCTAAACCGTAAAGTATAGGGAAGTTGCTGATTTTTAGGCTATTTTTTATTTTTGATGTGGAAAATGACTGATATTGTAGCTTAACTGTGAGCATAGGTTTTGGGATTACTTTGATGCAAATCATTTTGTATATTAACTCGCGTATATTCCTTTACCCATGCGGATGGTTATGTGAGGAAGATCTCAAATTCCATTTTTTTTTTTTTTTGGCTGACCTTCATCCTTTAATGGTTTTCGTTTGTCGGGCGAGACCTTACCCCACTCAAAATCCCCTCGTCCTTTCCTATCAAACAGAAAAACACAAAATTGGAGATATAAATCTCTCGAGTCCAAAAGTATAAATCATCATATTAAACAAGAAAAAGGTGATGAAAAATGCTTGAATTTGGTGAACAGCACTATGAATGAATATATTTACATAGCCTATAAAAAAGTTTAGGAAAAAAACAAACACACGCACACACACATTAAATTAATGCAGCAAATCCACCCCCTTATCATCTGCTTAAACTCTGCAAAATTCACCACACCATCACCATCTACATCAACCTTCATGATCATATTCATACAATCCTCTGCATTTCTCCCTCAACTGAAGCCAATACCGATTTCAGTCCATCAACACGGTGATAAAGCCATCACCATTTTGATTACCCATCACCATTTTCATCAAATACATTGAATGTGCATAAAAAAATGAAAAAAAAAACACTTGAAACAACAAATCCAATGATTTTAACAAAAAAATATTAATGGAACAACGAAGGCAGTAGAAGTGATATCAAAAAGAAAAAGTTGGGAAAAAAAAAATCTGAATTACCTCTATTTGTTCTCTCCATGTCAACCGACTGAGCAAATCAATTTTGAATTGGAGTTAGGGTTCACGCGATTTGGGAATCTAAGATTTGAGTCTGAGATGAAAATGGTTTCTATGATGGATCTCATATATGGTTTTCATCTCAAGCTTTCAAATTAAAATGGCGTGTTGGGGAGAGACATTTAATTACGTGGCATTTAATTGTGAGTTAGATTTATTTAAGTAATAATTGCAGTAAAAGTCCCAAAATTTTGAAACATTAGCAAACGTTTCCCAATTCTTTGATTTATTGTAGCCATCACCCTTAACATTTCCAAATGTTGCAGGTGAAGCCCTTGTAAACAGTTTCCATCCATAATTCTATTAGTTGACCAAAAATTTAACTTTGAGCACATTTTTAATATTTTATAAAGGAGCAAAATAGTAAGTTTTTATTTATCACATTAAATAATTAAATAAATAAAAACACACACACATACAATCGTATTCTTCCTCCCAACCTTACCCATTCCCACCTCAAACCTAAAATCCACATCGACAACCGCCACCTCCACCTGCTACCGACCGAAAACTTCAAGATATGCAACTGAGGAAAAGTTCAGGTCCCCAACTAATATTTTACTCACTGTCAATATCTGAAACCCTAAAAAAATTTGTCTGTTGCGACAACCATGGACGGAACTCCGATAATGGAATATAGGTTTCCGACAACAAGGCTCTTCAAAGTTCAACCAGGGATACTCATACACATATGACAACATTATTTTCCTTCCCCACTACATCGATTTCCCTACAAACACCATCTCTTTCTCTACCAAGCTCAGCTGTAGAGTTGCCCTTGTCACTCCCTACATCGCCTCCCCTATGGACACCGTGACTAGCTGCTGCCATGGCCTCCCTTGATGCAATCAGCATCTTCCATTCCAATTCCACGCCTTCTCACCAAGCCTCATTAGTTCGTTTAGCGAAATCACACAAATTTCCCTTCAGATATGATCTCATCTTCAAATCTCCCTATGATTCGATTATATGTCTGGTGAGTTTTCTTCTTCTCCTTGAATTTTTTGTAATCGAACCTGGAACTCAGAAATCGAAACTATTGGGGATAGTTAAAATATCCAATTGGGAAAATATCCGATTGGGGCTAAACTTTTCGACCGGTAGCAAGTGGTTGGTGGAGGTGGTGGTGTGAATTTTAGGTTTGAGGTAGGGGCGGGTAAGACTTGAAAGGAAGAAGACAATTCTGTTTTTTTTTATTATTTTGTTATTTAATTATTTAATGTGATAAATGAAACGTTACTCTTTTACCCATTTTTAAAATATTAAAAATGTGGTCAAAATTAAATTTTTTGTCAACTAACAGAATTATGGATGGAAACTGTCCAAAATGGCTTCATCTGCAACATTTAGAAAGGTTATGGATGACGCTGCAACAAATCAAAGGTTTGGGAAAAGTCTGCTATTGTTTCAAAGGTCTGGGGCTTTGTTGCATAAATACGGACATTCTGCACTAGGGAAAAGAATAAAAGAAGGATCTGACTACTTCATGCATGCTCCAATTGGTTCAGGGGGATATAGCTCAGTTGGTAGAGCTCCGCTCTTGTGATGAAAAATTTTGATTTCTTTTTCCCATTGGCCGTGTATAGACCACATTTCAAAAAGGTCCTATGGCCGGTTTTAACAAGCTTCTAACAAGTTCGGCTTGTTAGTTTCCCGAGAAAGGAAAAGTGCATCAATCGATTCTAAAGAAATTTGAGTGCATTCGAATACTACTCGAAATCCACCCGATACTGAACTAGGAATAGCCCTTTCCGCGGATATTCCTCGGCCTTAAACTTAAACTGAATAAACCCGTTTGTTACGCACAGGTTGCCCCTGAAACAGCGGAGGGAACACGGCCGGCCGACTTGTTGCAACCTTCGCCTGCTGATTGTTGACATATGGTTGATTTAAAACCTCAAAATTTTGATTATAACAAATAAGTTAATCTTGTTTACTAACAAGTTGAATTTAAGTAGTTATAGTCTTTCAACGCATACGATGGAAAATTGGTCAATGATCATTAAAAGATCAAAAGCTATCATCACAAATCGGACTTATAAAGAAAGTCAAGATCGAAGTTACATTCAAAATCTTAATAGCTAAATTTCGGAGCAAGATCAAATACTTGATATCTTAGCTAAAACATAAAGATATTAACATTTTGATATATGACAATAAATGCTTAAACACAAAACCCTTACATGCATTAAAAATAATTTTGTGCATTAAAAGACATTCGTATACAATGATTTGATCAAATGTAAAATTAATATTTGGACTTATAAAACACTTTTTATCTTGAAACGTTAGTTAAAAATACTTTTCAAAACTCCATACTTTTTAAAACCTTCAAATCGGAACAAACGGAGGCAAAACGTGGAAAATGCCAAACTGTCTGGTCGACTGGCCGAGAGAGGCGGTTGACCGGACGGTGGTCGACCGAAAATTTCCTGCTGTTCAAAATTTGACTGTTCCGATCTAACACTTGAGTTTCATTTATTACTATTTATTAAAGTGTTAGTATATTTCTCTCTTGGTACTTAATTGTTATCATATCATTTATTAAGAGAGAAGTTTCAATTTGTAAAATCAATTTTCTTTAAACTTGTGGGTCGTGTTAAGGTCACGTAAAGCTCAACGTTGTATAAGGATCGGTACTCTTTGTTTGTAAGTCATCGAAAACTTTGTAAATGGTTGAATTGTCCCACAAGTCAATTAACATAATAAAATTGGCATGCTCATGCCGAAGAGCTTAGTAACAGAGGACGTGGATCATTGCGTTGGATCGAACTTCCATAATTATATCATTTGCATTATTTATCCCTCTTTACTTATTGCTTTCATATTCGTGATTATTACTTGAATTATTCTATCTAGTTATTATGTGCTTGACGTTAAATTAATTTTTCGAATAAGTTTTAAAAATTAATTCACTCCCCTCTTGGTTAGTTATTTTTGGGCTATCAATTATCCTTTTATTTAACGGTCACATATGCAAAACCGTCATCCACGTAGGCGTTTGGCGTAGACGGAAATTATTCGATGAGTAATGGAGTGCAACTTTACAATGATTAGTGAATAATGGAGTGTAAACTAAAGTACAGTGAGTAAAACGTGACATTGTGTAAAGTTTAGTGAGTATTCAAACAATTATCTCGACAAAAATGATGTTTTGAATAGTAATTTTTAAGATAATTTGTGATTAAAAAATAGAGACAAATTTTGGGTTTACATACAAAATATTTTATTGTGAGAATGTGTTGTCGAAAATGAGTTTTAGAAAAAAAATGAGAATAGAAGACAAATAGGGCTAAGCTCTTGTTTGGGTTCTATTAAAAATGAATATATTTTAAATAGTCATTTTTTGGTGAACCTGTTGTGAAAAAATAAGAATTTTTTTTAATTTACGTGTAATATTATTTTATTAAAGAATGTGTGATTGAAATAAGAGAGAAAAATGCTTTTTTTTTTTAAAAAAA
>CAIGRB010046422.1:0-13598 GCA_903798255.1 Fraxinus quadrangulata
AAAAAAGTTCTTAATTAGGACTAACAATACTTAAGTTAAAGCATTCCTAAAAAATAATGTCGATCCATCTATTGCTAATAGATATATTATTAGGATTCAAATTTTGTTTTCTTATTTTAAATTTGATATTGAATATATAAAAGGTAAAACTAACTTTCTTCTTGATTATCTTAGCAAGGATGAAGCAAGATCAACTAAGGACAAAAGTCCAAATATTTGAGATAAAAGTTTCCTACTTGAAAATATAAATTCAAAATATACAAGATAATCTTCGAGACAAAATAAATATAGCCTTAAAGGCAGAAGAAATTTGTACCAAGTTTAGTATCCCTTCACATGGACCAATAAATACTATCGTTCTTCCCGAGGATAAAGGAAAAGAAAAGAAGGTAATAGGAACCCCTTCACATGAAATACTTAAACCTATTATTGGTAAAGAAGATATGAATATTCTCATTAGGGAAAATATTCTAGATACTAAAAACAGTGAAGGTAGCTCTTCACCGAGCCAAAAATCACCTAAGCTAACTACTGAAAATATTGGTCCAAAAGATATTGTCAAGATATGCCATGAAGCGAAAATTCCTAAAAAAGATAACAAAGAAGAAGTAATATTCTTTATTGTTATTTTTACTGTCTTGTTCGATTGGTACATTGAAAAAGGAAAGTGGATGAAAACTCTCCACTACGGAAGATACAACGAAATAAACTTTTATCCAGAAGCACCAGGGTATGAAATTGCTTTGAATTAGGGAATATAATTTGTATATATCCTAGCAAAGACCTCAGGGAGATAGTCTACTTCCTTTGGATGTCAGGAAGGCATCTAAAAGATATACTGAAATTATTAAAAGCACAAACATAAATATCAGATTCCACTCAACAACAATGGAATGAGATCCGGTTCTTCAACATATGCAACTAGCGTTCCATGTTATTAAAATGAGACTTACAAACCAACATTATTTACCAACCAGTCAAAAGATTGTTAAAAATGATTACCAAGATATTATCAACATGATGCCCTACAGGAGAGCAAAATGATATAAAGAAATATTCGAACATGTAACTCAGTTAATCCTTCTGAAGAACATATAATCTATTCCAATGTTAGGAAGAATACAAAAGATAAAGATATATGTTTTCTTGATTACTTACTAAACACTATAATTATAAATCAAGTAAGTGGATCAGGAGGAATGAAGAAATAACTATGCAAGATACTTTGGGATTACAATGATCATCATTGTGAACATTGAATAGCGGAAGATATGAGTCAAGCATTTCTCAACAGTGAAGAATTTCTCGCATAATTCTTTGATTCGAGAATGGAAAAGTGATGGAGACAAGTTTAGTGACCCTTTCTCACTATTTTAATAAAGCATTTTATTAAAGAAAAATTGTGATCACTAGAAGACAGAAGATAGTGCAATAAGAAAGATATGGACCTCCACCTACCAGCTAGAAAAGATGGACCAACTAAAAGTATAAGGTCAGGAAACACCACCCAACAAGAGAGATAGTGGCAGACACCCGTGAAGATAAGATTCTTTCTCACTAAAGGAAAAATCTCTATATAAAGGAGGAGTGTTCAAGCATAGAGAGACAGATCTCCAGAGACATATCTCTGAAAAATTTCAATTCAAAAATTAGATTTTTTTGTATTACACCACTTGTATTCAAAAATATTAAAAAGTTTGAAGAGAGCAAATCTTGTAGTAAGGTAATCACTTATGGAGTTCTAAACTCCATAAAATGAGTACCAAAAGTGTGTAAATATAGTTTGCAAGCATGTACTATTTCAGTTTATGAATATTAAGATGAGGTTTGTTATGTTCAACAAAGTTTTCTTAAAAGGATTTCCTTAAGTTTCTCATGATTTCTCGACAGTACAGATAGAGATTTGAGATTTTCAAAACATTGTTTTTGAATGGATGTTGCCATGCCAAAGTACCCTCTTTGACAAATGTTTAAGGGGAAAATGACAGTTTTCTAACAAAATTGTAGCACCTTGAGTGTGAGTTATCTTTTAAAATTTCGTTCTAAGTAAGAACTTGATTTTGAAAAGAGTTTGAATAGAAGTGAAAACAGAGACTCTAAATTCTGTGAGATGGCGTCTGTGGCAATATGACTAGTTCTCTAGAGTGAGAAATGCAACCTTAATTGAAAAGTTTTTTACGGAAGCAGTTGTGGACCCAAATGATTTCAAAATATTTTAAATATTCATATGATTCAGAAGATTAATTAAGTACATGCAAAGCAATTATAAAAACATGTTGGAGGGAAAGCCTAGTTATTTCTATTGATTATTGTAAGTCATTTACATTCTTTATATATTCTTGTGCTTTGATTACTATTGATATTTATGAACACTTCACAAACATCCACATTTAATGATAATTGTCTTAAATTATATTTGAATGAAAAAGATATTTCATTTTTACTAAGTATAGTTGAAAAATTTGAAGATATATTTCATGTTGGTTAAGAAAAACTTGAAGAGATATAACTTGATATAGATTATGCTTGTAAGCACAATATAGGATTTGATCATGTAGAAACTTCTAAAGAAATAAAAAAGATTGAAGATATCGTAACTGAATACGAAAATATAAAAGAAGAAGTTTCAGAAGGTATTGTTTTTGGATATATAACTAAAGAAGATCAACTTAAAGCCTTTAAAAAGTTATCAAAATATAGAGAATATTTAGAATAAGCTGAAAGGTTAAAGAAGTATCGTATAAATAATTAATGAACCACGAGAAAAGAGAAAATATCAAAAGATTTAGAAAAATTCAAGATAATACCAGTGAAATAAGGTCCAGATAAATAAGGATATTCCTTAGAGAACTTAGAAGAGAAAATAATACAGAAAAGTATGATAAGATATTAAGAACTATAAGATATCACCAATTTGAACAACAACAATACTTGATTTAGTTACAAGAAAATACTGAACTAAGATTTCCAGGATTAGTTTTAAGGATCTACGATCCAAAAGGAAAAATTGTAAGATATAACCCTGAATAACCTAACAACTAAAAGATAAGAGATATATTTTGCAAATATAGAAAGAAATTGCAAAATAGTATTTTTAATAGACGCTATTTCTATTCGGTAAATGATTAGGTGAAAAATTAGGTACATATAGCATGGTCCACACTTAATATCAAGAATTTCAACAACTTTAACTTCTATAAGAATGACTTAAAATTATTTTATGATTTCAATTGTAGGTGAAAATTTGAAAGAAGACGTTCATTATTTTTGTGAAGAAAAATAAACTATTTAAGACTTCTTTATTATTATTATTTTCAAAAAAATTATACACCATTCAAAAACATATAATAAATTATTTTTTAAAAATTCTGATGAATAAACATTGACCAACCGGTCCGACTAGTGACTCAACCTCGATGGCTTAGTCGGATCAATGTCCATGTCGAGTTTGATAACGATGCATAGGATAGGACTCTACTTAAGTTTATTTTTAAATAATTTTTCTTGTATAAAATACAGGAAAATATTCTAAATAAGTTGTTTAATTTTAGACTAACTGTTTGTTGATAATCTATGGCCATTAAAGTTCAATAACAATATTTTTAGTCTGTTTCGGCAAAGTTGCACAAAGAAATCAATATTTAATAAAAAGAGTTGAGACAAATGAATATCTTGATAAGAAATTCTAGGAACAGATGCTACATTGTGTATGTTTAATTATCTCGAATCCCCCTTTTTATCCATATCTCCGTACATGATGGCTTGAAAATAATTGATTTCCTATATAATTTTAAATTCAGGTATTATTTGTATCAATTCATACGAGGGGCGAGTCCTAAATGTGACATGAAATTTATGAATAAAAATTTATTTTTGGCATTTTAAATAAAAGACAAAATTTAATTAATTTTGATAAGCAAAATAAATAAATCATATATATCGAAAATATTGCCAAATGATGTGGAAGCCCGTGGATGAGGGGAAATACATGAAAATAGCCTAAGTAGAAAGCCATATTTCCAAAATGGCATTTGACTATTTTAAATTTATAAAACTACCAAAACTACCCCTAATATAGAGTTTATAACTAAGATTATCATAATATGAATAAAATTTCATCTAAGTCCTTAATATATTTAGTCTAAATATTTTATGAGAAAACCTTTATCAAATAGGTTACCTAAAGAAATTAAAAAATTAAGATATACCTTTACAATTAAATTCTATCTTAGATTATCTAGTAATAGATTAAGAATCGATAATATAAAAGAATATTTAGAACACACAAAATATTTTTAATAAACTCATTTTTACAATTAATCTTGCCTAATAATGAATAACCATACAATGAAAAAATCTAGAGGACCTAGAGGTCCATCTAAAACTAAGAAACTTATAAAAGAAAAAAGATAAGATAATATAGAAAAAGAATTTAATGAAAATATAAATAAAAGAGAATATACAAATCAATTATATGCATCCCAAGAAACATAGAAATGTTTTAAAAATAATATATTTGAAAATTTTATAAAAGGTCTAGTAAGAACCTTGATGATACATGATATTCAAAAACTTATAGATAAAATAGAAAAAAGAAAAAGAAGAACGATAATAAATCATAGAATACTTGTACTACCTGATGATAATATAAATATAGATTTAGATATTACAAATTGTCAAACTTTTATGGGAAAAAAATCAGAAATACCTTACATTTAAATAAAAATTTCATTTTCCACTACTTTACTAAATTAAATGTTGGGATTACTATATCACTAAAATAGATTACCACTTTTACTGTAATCCAAACTTTCTATATTTTAACCCGTAACTGAAACCATAAATCTGGAAATTCAAATTCAAACCATGAATTCCTCGTTTACCTTTTCTTGCTTTTGAGTGTTCTAGATTCTACACTCACAAAATTTCAGTTCTTGGAATGATTGTTATGCTGCAAATGCATTATCAATTATCTACAATGAGCAATACATTGAATAGTGCACTAAAAATGGTACTCAATTAAGACTTGTGGTTTGCAATCTACGGAGAGGGGGATGTTAGATGACTTCACATCCCTATGGATGATGGCATTGATGGAAAGAATGAAGGTATTCTAGCACCCGTGCCATACGAAATGCAACTTGCATAATTTCTTTCCAACTAAGATGTTTGAGTCTTTATTTTAGGCTTGAACTTAGTAAGTCATATCCCTGCAAGTTTTTCTTCACGATTAGCCAGTTTCTACTCTCATATTTTTGTGGTTTTGATGATACTGAGGAACATGGCATTGACGAGGATTTTTGGAATAGAGGTTTAGTTCCCGACTGATCACAGCTGCTTGATACTGATAAAGATGACACAGAAGATCAAAGAACTTTAACAGAGGATCCTCCTACGAAGATCTAAGTTTAATAGAGAATCCTTCTTGTGAAGATCCCTCTTTCTGGGATACTATTCCTCCATTATCCGTTACAAGAAGGGTGCAAGTGGGAGGTAATGCTTTCAAACATTTTGCAATTGTTGAATCTTTTGGCCTAAAAATAAGAACTGGTTAAGAGCAAGAAATGCAGAATCTATGTTGAAATACCATGTGAAAGATAGATGATGACCATACCAGGGACTTTTGTATCCCACCACAAGAATTGTTGCAAAAATTTATTCGAACTTGGTAGCTTAATTCAACAATGTAACAGTTTTGTGGACAAGCCTTGACTTCAAAATGCACCTGAATAAGTCATTAATCGAAGGTATCAAGTCATGTGAAACGAATGTCATAGATTGGAGATGAATGCAGAATGATAGTTTAAAAGTGAGAGATTATGTGGCCTTCTTGTAAATGGAACATATATATTAACGAATTATAAAAGAATACTAATTCGGTTGATTACACTGTGTCATTTTCTGTTTATGTTATTGTGCATTTGTGTGATCGAGATGTGCAGAACCTGCATAAGTTCACACGAGATGTGCAGAACCTACATAAGTTAATTGTGATGGTAAACAACTAACATGGGCAAGACCAAAACCATCATCCACGATTTTACTGTATGAACAGTAACATTAATGTTTCACGAATAAAGAAATTAATTCATGTTTTGTTATATTTCGTTTATATATAGAAATGGCAAAATGTATTATTAGATTTAAAAAAAAAAACAGCATATCATATAAATTAAAACCAGGTGGATCGATAACTTTACGACATCTTCAGTCTCCTTTGGATGATTCAGTCTCCGACTGCATCCTATACGGAAAGACTGAACATTTTAGAAATCATTCTCTCTTTTATGCCGTCAGAGTTTAAGAAGTTATTCACTCAAAACAATTGTACTTGGGGCACTCCCGACACAATTGTACTTGAGGCAAGCTTTATTGACTCTCTTCTTGAAACTATTGAAGAATTGCTTATTTGTTGAACATATTCCGGTGTTATTGTGAGTAATCAAGTCAAAGTTCTCTAGAAGGAATTGAAATTTCTTCTTACACTTCTTGTTGATACAAAGCAGAAGCAAGAATATTTTTAAAGAGAATATTATATAGACAAAAGTTGAAGTTGTATCTAAAGATGAAGGACTTTTCTTGCATTCGTTCTATTTCACCACAGACCTTGTTATCAAGACCAAAATGGATTTGGCAGTTTTTGTTCTATTAGAAAGAATTGAGATTGTGAAAGTGAAGATCAACTATTGCTACATTGCAGTCTCAGTGAATCTGAATTGTAGAATTGGAAGCCTACAAGTTGCAAAAAGTCCAAGATAAGTATCATTATCCCAAGATAAAAGAATTCCATGGAAATGGAATTGGACACCGATTTCTTGATGTTGGTGGGGTTTGAAATTTTTGAAATATTGAAGAATATTTTTGGTTAATCTTTGTAAAAATATTGAAGAGTTAACTAGGGGATTTTTTGAGTGATTTTGGGTCAGGTATTGGGTGGGAGATAAGGGGTATTTGGAGGAGTGATTATAGCATGATATATAAGGCGTGTTTGGAGGCATAATTACAGCATGTTTAATGATTAATGTCCAAGAGGAAAGCCATTTTTGGGATTCAGATTTTACTACATAAAATTAAGTGTTTCTGGATTAAAATTTGATGAAAAGTAAAATTTGAATATGTTTTTCAAAACTAGCATTGGGTGAAATTTCCTCAACTTTTATAGATATTGAAGAAATCATAAGAGAATATGAACTTTAATTTGATTATTAGATTTATTTAATTTTCAAATTTATTTGATTATTTATTTGATTATTAGAGAATCATAGGGATCATCATGATAATGTTTTGTTTTGAATAATTATATCCTAATATCATAATCATATTTAGGATTATTTGTTTTAATAATATATTTTGATATCATAATATTTATATTAATAGTTTAATATGCCGGATATACAGTTAAAGGTTTAGATAAAATTTTAGAAAACATGTTAATAAAAATAAATGATATTGAGTCCTTACTAGAAAATATGGATAAATCATCTGAAGAATATGATAAACTTTAGAAAGAATGTGATAAATATATTACAAAATATTGTAATTTAACAGATCATAGAATTGATTTATATAATTCAATCCGAGATAGGAGAAATAGAAGATAGATCTGAATTTTGAAACTATCCTAAAAAGGTAGGGATATAAGATGCAATATATAATAACCCATTTCATTAAGGGNATTATTATACTAGGATATATAGTTGAAAGTTTAGATAAAATTTTAGAAAATATGTTAACATAAATAAAAGATATTGAGTCCTTTCTAGAAAATATGGATAAATCATCTGAAGAATATGATAAACTTTAGAAAGAATGTGATAAATATATTACAAAATATTGTAATTTAACAGATCATAGAATTGATTTATATAATTCAATCCGAGATAGGAGAAATAGAAGATAGATCTGAATTTTGAAACTATCCTAAAAAGGTAGGGATATAAGATGCAATATATAATAACCCATTTCATTAAGGGTAATATAGACTTTTTATTCATATGTCAAATAATATGTTTGACCAAGGCCAATTATAAAAATCTCCCGTGGATGAGGGAATAAACGCGGCGAATGGGTAGGTGGGTGATTATAAAATAAAGTGGAAATTACAAGAAATGTCTACTTTCACATGGTCATTTATAAAAATGTCTAAAATTTATTCAATTACCATTTTGCAATATTTTGACTAAAATACCCTTATTAACCATAATTAAAATTTTTATTGGCCAATAAAATTTTGACACATAAGATACCCTACTTATTTCAAAAGTACACATGTCAAATCACAATAATACTATATTTTTCATTGACACATGTATTAAATATCAAAAACTACACTTCAAATATCAAGAACTTTATAAAATGTAGAAAACTCTCATATTTGGAATGAAATTTCGTTTTAAACAAATGAAATATCAAGATAAATATGATTCAAATATCGATAACTTTTAAAATGTCGGGAACGTCATTTTAATGAAACTTATCATTGAAGCTACTTCTTCTTTTTAAAATTCGTGACAAATTGAAAAAAAAAAAAGCTTCATTTTTCATTAATGGTATAATAGACAATTTAACACTAAATTTGGCTATTTTTGCAAGAGTTATCAAAATTAGACATTTTTTAATTGACAAGCATAGAATTATACATTTTTGTAAATTTTCCTAAAATAAATGGGGGAGGTTGGGTAATAAAGGGGTGGGGTGGGTTTGCGCGGGAAGAAAAGTAATAATAAATAAAAATATATTGAAACACTGGAGTGGACAAAGTAATATCCTCCCCATTATCGACAGGAGAACAATTATGCATATACATGTAAACAATACTAATTTACAATATTTTGAAAATCAGTCCGAAAGTTGACACAAAAAACATAAATGATCAACGATTAAAAGATCAAACATAGAGTTGATTGTAATAAATAAAGTGTATACCGAAACAACTAACAAAATTTCAAATTTCAAATATATATATATATATATAGACAAAAGTATCCATTAAAGATTAAATTTGGGTACATTTAAATTTTTTTTTGTCATATGATGAATTTTTTAATACTTTTATAGTATTTTATTGTGTTAATGTAATAAAATTTAAATGAAAGATCACATAAATTGAATTGAAAATGAAAAAATTAGAAATAAATTAATTTGAAGAGATATTTAATTTACGCCGACATAGTTATCCTTTTTTCTTTTTAATAGAGCTATTATCTTTTAATTTATTCAACATTTATAATTGAGAAATATTATTCGTGCACTGGAGTCTGGAAACTACTCTACCAACTCATCATCATCATCATCATCTTCTTCATCTTATTATTATTATTATTATTATTATTATTATTATTATTATTNTTGAGAAATATTATTCGTGCACTGGAGTCTGGAAACTACTCTACCAACTCATCATCATCATCATCATCTTCTTCATCTTATTATTATTATTATTATTATTATTATTATTATTATTATTATTATTATTATTATTCCCACATCGGAATCTCCTTACAAAAGTATTGAAGATGCATAAATATGTGGTCTAGGCCTTTCATTGCTTTGAATGTATCGGATTGAAAGTTAAAAATAATTTTTAAACCAGTTAACCAACTGGCAAAATCGGAAAAATCGATTTTGGATCATCCGATTAACGATTACAATGTTTTTTTTTTTTTACCTATTTTAAATTAAATGAATTTTGAGCATTAATCAAACCGAATATTTGACCGCTTCTCGGTTTTTCAGGTTGAATCGATCGATACAAATCGATTTTTATAACATTGCTAATTTATTATCGTTTTGTTGATATGCAAATAAATTTAAACGAGGAATAAAGTTAATTTAGATGATGGATAGAAGCCATTTTGATGTCGTTTTGGATGACAGAGACTAAATATTTGTAACATTGGCGGTTCACCTCTTATTAATAAATAAAAAAAGAGGTCAATATAATATATTCTATATAAGTGATATTCTTTCTATTTTTGAATTAGAGCTGAAGTACTCATCGATGTGAAAAATTTACAAATTTGAGCTCAATTTACCAATGAGTACCTAACTGCTTAGTTCATGAGTACTTATGAGAACAAAATAACACCTAACGACTTCACTTGGCAGTAGTAATTAGAATTTGAACATCATGGAACAAATTTACTAATGGCACACCTTATCATTATATTAGGATGAATATAGAAGATTTGGGGGCATATTTAGAGTTTATTGGTTTAATAATGTGTTCGGTGAATGACTAAGTTAAATTATATTTGGCTCTACAAAACATTTCACCAATGACATCACTGATCATAATGATGTTTGAGACCTAAACGCCACCCATGGTATACTCTGGCTTAATTAATAATTTTGATTTGGATACTATTTACAGGAGATTCAAGACTAAACCTATTTTAATGTCTGATTTAAAAATAAGTCTACTTCAAACTCTTTCTAGAGAAAGTTAAAAACAGAAAAGATCTCTATATTTTTTAATAATCAAATAAAATTTAAAAAGGAAACTTATTTAAATACTTACATTCGCATATAATAATGTATACAAAATATCAAGACCAAACCTTTGCTCAATGTTTTCTAACGATTTATGATAATAATTTAAAACTCCCGCATATAAATATGCAAAAGGATAGAACCAACAACAAAAAAATTGGAACCTTTTCACCCAAAACTCTTGAAAAGGTTGATGTGCCAGTAATACAATAGTATACCATGTGTTTCTGCATCGTCTACTAGGTACTCTGCCCGATAGACAAGTGGAATTCACAATAGATCTATTCGTCAAGGGTTGGATTGAGCTATCAAAGTATAAACATCGTCGCTAGATTGTCGCCCCTTCTTCGCTCGAGCGACAGTGCTGTTTGGAAAATTTTTATTTCGCGATTTCAAGACTTTTTATCCGGCTCATTCGTTTCTTAACCTACCTATAAATATCAGAACTCTCCTACACTTTTTTCTAAGGTTGAATATTGAGAGAAAAAGTCTAGAGAGTGAATCTTCCACAATACTGCTTTCAACCATCATCTTGTGTGAAATCTTTTGAGAGAAAAACATTAGTTCAATAATCTAAATACCAAATCACTACTTCCTCTACATCTGGTCAGAGTTCTGAAGATCGAAGGAAGTTGACAAGAGTTCCTGTCCGTGAAGAACATGTCGTTCTTCGTGATCCACAGGAGATAAACAAATTCACAAGGCTTGGAGTGCTGCAAGGTAGCAGATTCCACAGAGAGCTTTGACAACAGCAGCTAAGGATTGGTGTAGGAGAGTACGAGATCCACAGAGAGCTGTAAGGAGTGCAGTTGGTAGATCAGATAGTATGGGTCGTCTAGTCTATTAGATTGTAAGTTGTTATATTCGTTTATAGTGGATTGACTGGCAAAGTGCCCGAAATTTTTTCCAGTTGGGTTTCTCCGTGATCATTCTGGTACTTGATTTACTACTTTATCATTTGATGTTTATTATATAACTGCGGTAATTCAACTTAGGACATATTGACTTGAATGTTTAACCATCTAGCTAAGTTTTAAAAGTGACTTGTTGCTATTTAATTCATTAGTAATTAAATTCCGCATTATACACCAATTCACCCCTTTTTAGGTGATGTTAGGGTCGAACTACGCATTTTTCATGTTTGATCAGTTGAATGGTGCATCTATAATATCCCCAAATCTTTTATAATCGTTAATTATGCAAATTAGGACTTAATGTAAGAGGATGAAAGTTAGGGGATCATATTGCATATCGGGCAATAGTTGATTATGTATGTTATGATTATGTATAGGGATTATGGCCACATAAGCTCGATTTCTGATCTCCGTGTCTCCTTAATTAAGTTAAGTATGCCTAAATTTTAATTATGAAATACGATATATGTGGCTTGGGATTTTATCTCATCGTTTATGATTATTCTTCCTTTAGGTAATTAAGGTTTGATACGTTGGAGATTGGAACTGGCCACTGGTGGTATAATAAAGATATTGTTGAATAATTTATTATTTTACTTTTATGATTTAGTAATTCTTCTTTTTCAATTATTATAATTGGTACAAAATTTATCTTTTATGAAAGTTAAGTTTTTATTTTATGATACGTTTTAATGATTCAAATGGTAAATTTAGGGTCGTTACAACATGGTAACAAATCTGGTCTTCTTTTCTGTAGACTCTTTTTCTTGAAAAAAATTTGTGAGTTGCATTTCACATTAAAATTTTACAGATCGAAATATGATTATGTTAAGATATCTTATTTTATTTTATTGAAAAAAAGATAAATTTAATCTTTTTAGACCATCACTACGCGATGCCAAGGTCCAGTTTGATTTTCTCGAATCAGGTAGAAAAATATGATAACTCATAATTATTTAATGTTATGTGAATAAGTATGAATACACATGAAATTATGTTAAGACTATGCCTAATTATGAAATATGCTTAGCTATGTATAATTTTCACTTTATGTGTTATTGTCCATGCTCATCATCTTATAATGTGATATAGCAATCATGAATTTTCTAAAAATAGTGACGTATAATTCTATGAATATATGTTAATTACGAAAAAACTCATTATGGATATTGTAAGTTATGAGAATGATGATTTTATGTGATTTTAGACTATTGACTACTTTATGGAATATTTTAACCTATGAGAATAGTCAACCTTAGGAAATCTTTAGATTAGATAATAGAGTGTAATTAGGAAAATTATACCTTTAAATACTTTTAGTCTCGCTTATTTTTCAAGTTTTCTTGTTTTGCATATTCGCAAAATTGAAAGTGTTTTTTTTAAAAGACTTAAATTGTCTAAGGAGAGCTCCTAATTTAAGTGGTCCACTTATGCCCTTCTCACTTGGAAGCTCTCAGGAAACTTCCAATTTGATAAGCGTTTATTTTGAAAAAGATACCACCTCATGAAACTTCTATTTTAGAAAATTCTCATTTTTAGAAACTTTTGATTTACAAATATTTTCAACTGTTTGATGATGACAGTTAAGATAATTTTTTTATGACGAAAATTTATTTTAAGAGTGGTAGATTATAATATCCCGAAATTCTTTATAGTCGTTAATTATGAAAATGAGGACATTAGTGCAAGAGGATGAAAGTTGGGATCAAATTGCATATCGGCCAATAATTGAGGGACACAAGTATAATTTCATGGACTATATATGGAAAATTGGATGGAATAAGTATTCCTTATATGTGAAAGATAACTTAGGAAAATTCTTTATATATATTTGATTGATTTAATTGTATGATTGTTATAATTATGTCTATCTATATATGTATAGTTATATATAATTATGATTGATTGAATTAAATTATAGTATTACTACAATTATGTGCATCTATATATGTATAATTATATATAATTATGATTGATTAATTTCAAATGTAGTATTACAATAATTACGCTGTCTATATATGTATAATTATATATAATTATGGTTGATTGATTTCAATTATCGTATTACTATAATTACGTGCATGTGCGCCTATGTATGTATAATTATGGTTGATTGATTTCAAATATAGTATCTATGTATGTATAATTATCTATAATTATAGTTGATTGATTTTAAATATAGTATTGCTATAA
>CAIGRB010046422.1:16351-34662 GCA_903798255.1 Fraxinus quadrangulata
AATCACTATAGACACTTGAAATCAATTTGTTAGTAATAAACATAATTTGTTTGTGATAATCAAAACGAGGCGTCAACCATATGTCAACAATTTTCTCCTTTTTGATTATGACAAACACGATGATTTGCAAGTATAAGGTGAACAAATTGATGAGAAATAAAACATGTATTCCCCCTATTTAACTTACTATAGGTCCTCCTGTTTAATTACAAATATGCAAGTATAATCATGCAAATATATCATTTCCCTTCCCCCTTTTGACATAAGCAAAAAGAAGTACAGAATTAAGTAAAAATAGTCAATACAAAGACAGTACCAATAAAACAGCTAATAGACATTTCATAAGTATTCCAATATGTAAGCAAAGTTAAGTACATAATCAAAACGTGCAATCATAGTTTAAAGCAGTTTTAAGACAACAATGAAAAACTACGGTGCCGGAGAAGGAGGATGCGAAAACTGAGCAAGCATGTCGACAAAGAAGGCTGTCACCTGATCCTACATGTCGACCTGCGGGAAAGGATCGCATCCTGCTGTGTCTGTACATGACGAAGCTCCCCGCTCATCCCGTCGACTGTCGCAGTAAGAGAGTCGATCCGCCCATGCAAAAATGAAAGTTGGTCCTAGTTGAGGCCCTATCTAGTAGGTTGGGAAGCTCTCGACCCTGAGCTACCTGTGGCAGGAGGTGCACCCTCGTCATCGTCGTCATTTTCCTCTTCTTCGAATGGTAGTGTGGAAGGCCACAAAGCCGAATCGAATCCCTTTGTCTCAGCCACCCATTGTCCATTTTTCTTAATTATTTTCAAGCGTTTGAGTGTGGTGGAATTAAGGGTGTCGGGTTTAATGAATGCTTCGTCATGAAGAGGAATATCAAAATGTTGAAAGATTTTAGTTAAGAGCATGTCATAGGGAAGTACCTTAGCTACTCGTGATGAATGGATGAACTTCATAAGGCCTAATGCAATGGTGAAAAAATCAACTCGCCGACCGACAAGAAAAGAATCGAGATGAAAAAGGTCAAAACAATTTACCTCATCTTGATGCCCTTTCTTAGGTAAAATGACATTGGCGATGATGTTTTGCAGAACTTTGCAAGGGAGAGTAAGTTGGTTAGTGGAGATTTTCGTAATATTTTCAATATTTTTACCCGTGACACGACGACAAGTATCGGTCGGGTTATAACCATCTACCGAGGGGTGAGTTTTATGCACGAAAGTTTGGATATTACAAGGTTCAAGTTCAAGAAGACTGTGAATAAGAGGTTTTGAAACTGTGATTTGAACGTTTTTAATAGAGCTTGAAATGTCCCCTTGTCGTGAAGAAAAAGTCATATTTTGATAAAATTCTTGCATTAACCGTGGATAGGCATTTTCTTCTATCGTGCAAACCGATATCCAACCCATGTTCATGATGTATTCCTCTATCCTAAATGCAGGAGTGTCGAAAGTAAAAGAGGGAAGATAGACATTTTTACCTAGCAAGACGGATGACTTCGCAAAGGGATTCGTCGACGTTTTGGGTTCAAGGTCCATGTCTTCCTCTTCGGATGATGGAGATGGAGGACATCGTCGAACGTTTTGCTTGAGTCTCTTGCCTCTACCTCGAGAAGTCGACATATTTCAAAATAATTTGGGAATTTTTCGAAAATTAGGGCTCGAAAGGGAGGATTTTGAGCTTTATGGAATGCAAATCTTTTGAATAAATGTTGGAAAACCTTACAAGGAGATAGATGTTTTCACAAATGTTTAGATTTGGAGCAAAATTAAAGAGGAAGTGGGATAGGAACTTTTAGGGCTAGATTTTTCAAAGGAAATGGTGTTATGACCGAAAATGTAAACTAGGAGTGTTAATTTTGGATTGAAATTGATTGTTGGGGAGAGAATCGTTGAGGGAAGTGATGATTAATGGAGTTTGAATGTGTGGGTTGTAGAGAGACTAGTAGGGTTGGAGAGGAAATGAAGAATGAAATGGGGAATTCGCGAATAAAAATCTGAAATTCTTCAGTACCAGACATCCACCAAAACAAGTGTAGAAGGAGAAAAAAAAAGTTCTGTCGTACCGGAAGAGATCACGTCCGCCAATTTTTATTTTTTATTTTGGATAAAAGGAATATAATGAGATATGGATAAATACACATAGAGAAAATATAATTTTGATAATCAATTTAGCTCGATAAGCCCCAAGCTACGTCTAATGGTCGAGAAACGATCGAGCGCAAGATGTTTGGTGAAAATATCGGCGAGTTGGTTTTTGGTGTCAACAAATTCAAGTGATTTCTATCACCGTTTTGAACATGATTTCTAAGAAAATGATGTCTTATCTCAACGTGCTTTGTTCGAGAGTGTAAAATGGGATTTTTGGATAAAGTTATGGCACTTGTGTTGTCACACATGATGGGAACATGATTATATGATAATTGAAAGTCGGTAAAAGTTTGTTTCATCCTATCACTTGAGAAGAACAACTCGCGGTGGAAATATATTCGGCATCGGCCGTAGATAAGGCTACGGAGTTTTGTTTCTTACTAAACCATGAAACCAAGGTGAAACTGAGAAAGTAACAAGTACCACTATTGCTTTTCCAATCAAGTTGACAACCGGCCCACTCGGCATCCAAGTAACTAAGTAAATCAAAGTGAGTTCATTTCGGATACCAAAGTCCTAAGTTTTGAGTCCCACTAAGATATCTAAAAATTCTTTTTACGGCTTTAAGGTGGGATTCCTTAGGATTTGATTGAAATCGAGCACATAAGCATACACTAAATATAATATCGGGTCTACTTGCGGTTAAATAAAGAAGGGATCCGATCATACCTCGATATTTGGTGATGTCGACGGAAGTGTCTTGATCATCTTTGTCAAGCTTTATGGAAGTGCTCATCGGAATGTTCATTAGTTTTAGAGCATTTATCTCGAATTTCCTTAACATGTCTAGTATGTATTTACTTTGATTTGTGAAAATGCCATCACATTTTTGTTTAATTTGAAGTCCGAGAAAAAATTTGAGTTTACCCATCATACTCATTTCAAATTCCATGCTTATATTTTTAGAAAATTCTTCACAAAGTTGAATATTTGTTGCACCAAAAATAGTGTCATCAACATAAATTTGAACAATGAGTATGTCTCATTTTTTGGTTTTGATAAGAAGAGTAATGTCCACTTTTCCAAAAGAGAAACCATTTGAAAGTAGAAATTAGGTCAAACGTTCATACCAAACTCTAGGAGCTTGTTTGAGGTTGTAAAGAGCTTTTCTAAGTTTAAAGACATAATTTGAAAACTTATGATTTGCAAAATCGGGTGGTTGTTCAACATAGACTTCTAAAAATGCACTTTTAACATCCATTTGATAAATAGTGAAATTTTTGTGACATGCAATTGCAAGAAGCATGCGGATGGATTCTAACTGAGCCACCGGTGCAAAAGTTTCTTCATAGTCAATACATTCTTCTTGATTGTAACATTGAGCTACTAATTTAGCCTTGTTACATACTATAATTCCATTTTCATCTCTTTTGTTTCGAAAAATCCATTTAGTACCAATAACGGTTTGATTTGTTGGTCTAGCGACTAAGTCCCAAACATGGTTTCTTTCAAATTGATTAAGTTTATCTTGCATCGCTAGAATCCAAAACTCATTAAGTTCCGCTTCTTTAAAATTTTTGGGTTCGATTTGTGAAATGAATGCACAACTACTAAGATGATTTCTAAGAGAAGTTTTAGTAGTAATACCTTTTGATGGATCACCAATTATTAACTCCTTTGGGTGAGACGAGACAAACTTCCATTCTTTTGGTAATGTAGAGTCACCTTAGTTTCGGTTGGTGTTTCTTCTCTTTCTTGATCGTTCCCATCCTTTGATTGTTCTTCATTTGGCACTACTTTGTTTTTTATATTCATTTATTCAAAAGGAGTCTCTACACCTACATCATCATCAATACCCTTCTCTCGATCAAGTATATTAGTTTCATCAAAAGTAACATGCATCGATTCTTCAACTACTACAGTTCTTTTGTTGAAAACTCTATATGCTTTGCTAGTCGATGAATAACTAACAAAGATTCTAATGTCGGATTTTGAGTCAAATTTTCCCAAATTATCATTTGTGTTTAAGACGAAACATTTGCAACCGAAAACTTTGAAATAGCTAATGTTGGGAATTCTATTTTTCCAAATCTCGTATGGAGTTTTGGTTTTCTTGCGACTAACCAAAACTCTATTTATGATATAGCATTTGGTATTAATGGATTTGGCCCAAAAATATTTTGGTAAGTTATTTTCATTTAGCATGGTCTGAGCCATTCCTTGTAATGTACGATTCCCATTTTGTTGAGGAGTTCTAGGAGTCGAAAAATTATGTTCATATCCATTATTGTTACAAAAATCATCAAATGCAAGATTGTCAAAATCTCCACCATGGTCACTTCTAATCGTAGTAATAGTGTGAGCATTTTCATTTTCCACTTTCTTACAAAAATGTTTGAAACCTTTTAAGGCTTCATTCTTTCCATTTAAAAATATAACCCAAGTAAATCTTGAAAAATTATCAACAATAACAAAAGTATAGTATTTTCCGCCTAAGCTAGCCGTTCTTGATGGTCCAAAGAGATCCATGTGGAGAAGTTGCAATGGTTTTGTTGTTGAAGAAAATATTTTTGGTTTAAAAGAACTTTTGACTTGCTTTCCAAGTTGACATGCATAACAAATTTTGTCCTTTTCAAATTTTAAACTTGACAATCCTTTCACAAAATAATTTTTTGAAATTTTTGAAATAAGGTCCATGTTTACATGACCAAGCCTTCTATGCCAAAGCCAAGTTTTGTCTTTTAATTCAAGTAAGCAATGTTCAAGATTTTCATGTTCAATATTTATGATATAAACATCTTAATTTCGACTTCCTATGAGAATTGCCTCTTTTGATGTAGCATTCTTAATTAGGCATTTGGAAGAATCGAATTTTATATTATAGCTTTTATCACATAATTGACTAATACTTAGCAAATTATGCTTGAAGTTATCGACTAACAAAATGTTTTCAATAGAGGGGGATATGTGATTACTGATATTGCCGGTTCCAATTATCTTCCCTTTTGAATTGTCTCCAAAAGTTATATGACCTCCATCATTTTTCTTGAAGTTTGAAAGTAGAGATCGTTCTCCGGTCATATGCTTCAAGCATCCGCTATCCAAGAACCATTTGCTTTTGATTTTCTTCGGTTCCTACAAAAATTATTTAATTTTTGATTTTTGGTACCCACACAAACTTGGGTTCTTGATAGTTAGTTTTTGAGGATTTTTTAATCCACTTATTTTTGTTTTCAAAATATAATCTCTTTTTAGCTAAGCAATTAAAAGAACCATATCCAATTTCATTACAAAAGGTACAAGTGATGTTTGCAGCCTTGAAAAACATGTTTTTGAGAGATTTTTGCTTTAACGAGGGTTTAAATCCGATTCCCCCTTTGTCAAATACACATTTTTGATTTTCGAGTATCAAATCAAAATTTTCTTATCCTCGGTGAATTTATAAACTATTTTTTGTCAAATCTTCATCATTTTCTTTTAGGGAAGAGTTCTCCTTAACTAATAAATTAAAATCAAGATTTTCTTTTGATTTTTCCAAAGTTTTCTTTAAATCATTTTTAATAAAGAGTTTTTCTTTTTGAGAATAGAGTGACTCAAGTCAACTTTTTCAAAATTTTTAAGCAATTCATCATAAGAATTAAGTACTTCATCAAAAGAAATTTTTTTTTTTGTATTTACCTCAACTTCGAGAGCTATGAAGCACATGTTAGCGATTTCATCTTGATCATCGCTTTCATTTTGATCTTCATCGTTACTATTATCACGTGTAGCTTGAAGTGCCTTTTTCTTGAAGCTTTTCTTTTTGTTCGGGCTCTTGGTTTTCTTGTGGCCGGGTTTGCCATATTCGTAGCAAATAATTTTCTTGTTCTTTTCTTCTCCCTTGTCATCTTTTTTTTGAAACTTTCTATTATTTCGAAACCCTCTCCATTTCTTGACGAGAAGGACTAGATCATCGATCTCTTCATGGCTCAAGTTGTTGGTTGATGTTTCTTTATCAATCGTCGATTTTAGAGCGATTTGTCGTTTATGAGTTTCTTTTGATTTTTCTTTTCTCTTCCTTGTCTTCTCCTTGATCTCTGCATTGTTGAGCTCATAGGTCATTAAAATTCCATATGATTCTTCCAAAGGATATGTGTTTACATCCTTTGTGTTTTCTATTAGCATCCGTATAGGGTTCCATTCCTCCGTTAGTGACCTAATCATTTTGCTCACAAGTTCACTGTTAGTATATTTGTGATCAAAACCCTTTAAATCATTCACAATGTTGGTAAAACGAGTAATCATATTAACAATGGATTTATCTTGTTTCATGAAGAAGTTTTCGAATTCTTTAACTAACATATTTATTTTAGTTTTCTTAACTTTGCTTGTTCCAATATGAGTGATTTCAAGAGCATGCCAAATATCATAGATCGAATCACATGTGCTAATTCTATTGAATTCATTTCTATCTAGTGCACAATAGAGCAAATTCTTGGCCTTAGCATTGAATGATAATTTTCTCCTATCTTCTTCATCATACTCTTCTCTCGATTTAGGAATACTTTGATCGGGTTTACCATCGACTTTAATAGTCTTTGTGGGAACATATGGACTATATTTAATAATTTTTCAAATATTATAATCAATAGATTGAACATAAATCATCATTCTAGCATTCCAATAATTATAGTGTGTACCATCAAAGAAAGGAGGTCGGTTTGTAGAATGTCCCTCAAGATTTTGAAAACCGGTATTAGCCATAACTCAAGATGTGAAATCTTAAAGAAGTGAGTACCGAGCTCTGATACCAATTGAAAGTCCAAGAATGGCTAATCAAGAAGGGGGTGAATTGGTTTTTAAAAACTTTTTCGTTAACTACTCAAGATTTAAGGTCACACAAATGATAATGAAATAATCCAAATATAAATAAGCACGTAGATGAATCGATATAAAACTTACACAAAGTAAAAATGTTAAGTAAGAGGGTTAGAGAGTGAAAACGATATAATATGGAGGTTCGATCCAACGCAATGATCTACGTCCCCCGTTACCAAACTCTCCGTCATGAGCAAGGTCTTTTTCACTATGTTAATTGCCTTATGGTGCAATCTAACCGTTTACAATGCTTTTGATGACTTACAACCAAGGAGCACCGATCCTTTTACAATGTTGAGCTTTTCGGGATCTCAACACAACCCACAATTCCAAATGGATTTACAAGTAAAATCCTCTCTTTTTATCGAACGATAGAATCAAGGTTGATACCCAGAAGAGAAGAGGCAAACACTTTAATATATGGTAATGAGTATAGCTCAAAGTGTTGAAAAGAAAAAACTTCTTGAAGAACTTAAATTTTCACAAAGTTAATCACTCAAAAGTTTTTCTAGAATTTAATACTTTTAATCTTCTTAAAGATGGAGAATAAGGTAATTGTGATCAATAAAAGCCACACTTTAATGCTGAAGAATAGTTGTTGAAAAAAAAAACGAGTGAGGTATTTATAACACTTAAACAGTCAAAAATTCTGTCGTACCGGACGCATGGTACCGGATATTCGGTATATACCGGACAATCAAAGAGCCTTTTTTTGTCAGAAAATCAGAACGGTTAAAATTTTGACCGTTTGACCCAAAAAGGTCATACCGACGTCCGTATCGTTTTGGCTCCGGATGTCCTCATTTTTTATTTTTATTAAATGTAAGTATTCGATTGACGTTTAAAAATATATTTCAAGGTACTTGTCATATTTAAAATACGTGTTTCTATTTTTACCTTTGAAAACATATTTTTCGAGTAAAATACTTTTGTCGTGATTTGTAAAAACTTTGAGCTCGTCATGATTCATTACCGAGTATTGAATTGTTTTACCTTTACATATGATTGTGAAAAGTTTAAGTAATTTATTTTGAGTATCTTGACTTGCACTGCTTGGCGGTACTTTGACTTTTGTCTCGATTCGCATTGAGGTATCCTTTTGCGAGTTTTTGCAGTATCATTTTTCATAGCCTTGATTGATTGATTTTGTTTCCACGTTGATCATTGTACGCAAATTACTTGGCCTCGAATTTCGTGTCATCAATTTTATTCATATGCAATAATCACTATAGACACTTGAAATCAATTTGTTAGTAATAAACATAATTTGTTTGTGATAATCAAAACGAGACATCAATCATAGGTTAACAATACTGTGATAGCGGGAAATATTGAGGTGGATCAAACAAAGGTTAATAGAAGGAGAAGTGTGGAGCTTTCTAGGTTTAGTCGGCTACTATAGATGGTTTGTAGAAGGATTTTCAAGATATCGGGTCCTATGACACAGTCGACTCAAAAGGTTACTAAGTTTGTATGGTCGAAGAAATGTGAGTGGAGTTTTTAAGAGTAAAAGGATAGACTCGTATCAGCACCAATGTTGACTATCACTGATGGTTCAGAATGTTTTGTGATTTACGGTGATATATCCAAGCTTGGTTTAGGATGTGTATTGATGCAACACGGGAAAGTTGTAGCTTATGCTTAGAGGCAATTGAAAAAATATAAACAAAGTTACCTTACACATGATCTTGAGCTTGCAGCAGAAGATTTGGTGCGACTACCTATATGAGAACAAGTGTGAGATCTACATCGACCACGAGTCTCAAATACGTTTTCACCCAAAAGGAATTGAATATGAGACAATGACATTGGCTAGAATTAGTGAAGATTATGATTGCACTGTTCTGTACCATTCAGGTAAGGCTAATATAGTCGCTGATGCATTGAGTAAAAAGAACATAGGATAGTTGTCAGCATTGTGTACAAGACATGATCATTTGATAAAAGATTTTGAGAACCTGAGGATTGAAGTATTAACATCACTAGTAAGGACATCAACAATGTTAAGCAAGTTTTACTGTGAAAACCCTTCTAGACAGAATAGTAGCTGTTCAAAAAAAGGACCCGTTTTGAAAAAGATCAGGGTTGATGTGAGAATTGAGAAGAGGAAAGGATTTGAAATAGCTGAAGATAAAGCCCTAATATTTAAAGGCCGATTTTGTGTGCTAAAGGATGAGATATTGAGGAACGAAATTATGACTAAAACTCATTCTGCCCCTTACGCATACCCTAGCGGAACCAAACTGTATAAAGAGTTGTGTGATGCATTTTGGTGGAGAAGTATAAAGGGGAAGATAGGCCATGTTTGTGTCCAAATACTTGGTTTGTGAATAGGAGAAGGCTGTAATAGCCCAAAGATAAGTAATTTAGAGGGGGTAAATTAGTTTTTGAAAACTTTTCGAAGAACTAATCTAAATTCAAGCAAGTAAAGAGTAAATAGATCAATTGAAGTAGTAAGCGCAAATATAAAAATGATAAGTAAAAGGAAGAGTTCATCCAAATGATGTAATTATGGAGGTTCAATCCAAAATAATGATTTACGTCCTCCGTTACCAAGCTCTCTGACACGAGTAATGCCTTTTCACTATATTGATTGATTTATGGTACAATCCAACCTTTTACAGTGCTTCTGATGACTTACAAATAAGGAGTACCGATTCTTATACAATGTTGAGCTTTACGGGACCTCAATATGACCCACATAGTGACTTACAACAAGGAGCATCGATCCTTATACAATGTTGATCTTTACGAGACTTCGACACAACTTACACTAAATCAAAGTGATTTTACAATGGAATTTATCTCTGATAAATAATACAAACAAGTTAAGTACTAAGAGAGTCTAACACTTCAATGAATAGAAATAAATGATAGCTCAAGTATTAGATAAATTTTTTTGATGTATATAATAATAATTAAAAAAATTGATTCAGTCAATCAAAATTTTTCAATGAGATTTGCAAAGTAATATTGAAAAGAGGGAAGATGAGTGAGATGATATGCTTTGAATGATTAAATGATATACCTTGAATCATCTATTAATTTATATGTTTTAAATGAATAATAATTGATTTGTAAAAGATATGGAGAATATATAGATTACATGCAAAATTTAAGATTTATATTCCTTATAAACTGTTAATATTACTTTACAAATCACCTTGTTTGTCATAATACAAAATGGGGAAATTGTTGACTTATGGTTGATTATAACTTTAAAGTTTTGTTTATAAAAAATAAGTTAATCTTGTTTAATAACAAGTTGAATTCAAGTGATAGTTTTTCAACGCATATGATGGAAAATTGATCAATGGTCATCAAAAGATCAAAAGCTATCGTCACAAATCAGACTTATGAAGAAGATCAAGATCGAAGTCACATTCAAAAACTTAAAAGCCAAACTTCGGAGCAAGATCGAAGTCACATTCAAAAACTTAAAAGCCAAACTTCGGAGCAAGATCAAAGACTTGATTTCTTAGATAAAGTGTATAGATACTAACACTTTGATATATGTCAATGAATGCTTGAACTCAAAATCCTTCTATGATTTAAAAACAATATTGTCGTTAAAAGTCATTCTAATTCAATGTTTTGATCAAATATAAATATGAATTTTAAAATGATATTTGAACTTGAAAAATATATTTTATCTTGAAAAGTTAGTTAAAAATACTTTCCAAATGTCCATATCCTTCAAAACCTTTGAATCAGATTAAACGGGGCTAAAACGTAAAAAGACCAAAATGGCAGAGAGAGGCAGTTGACCGGTTAAAAGAGGCGGTCGATCGTAATTATCCATTTTTGGAGAACTTGGTTATCATGTAACCCTTATTTTATAAGGCATGGATATTTTATTGAATCATGTTACTACGAACATTTCTCACATGTAAATGAATTTGCAGTTCAACCGTACAATGTTCACAGAGATTTGGAAAAACATCAAGAATTCAGGACGTTCCATAGGAAAATGGAAAAACTCAATCAAACAATCCTCTACAAACTTGGCCTAATATTGAAGATGATGCACCATCGAAAACTTTGCCGATGTCATAAGCTTAAAGAATCCAACATGGTATTCAAGCTCATATGGATAGTCTAAGCAAGGTTTACAATTATTACCTATTCCATCCGCCTGACGATTACCATTTCGACAATTCTTGGAATCAGTTGTATCTTGGAAGGCCTACCCAAAGCTTAGGACATATGGCCAAATAATTAGAAGACACCCCCCAAAGGCCAACAACTCAGAGAAAGGGTATGGAAAATTCTCAATGAAAATGTTCTCACCACAACACTTAACACTAGAAAAGACAATCCACAGTTCACAAGAAAAATATCCCATAGTAAGGAGAAAATGTCACAAGAAGGTTCAAGCTCAAGCCTGTTGGAACAAGAACCAACACTATCTCGATTTCAAGATTCTCAAGATCCGTGGTCCTACTCTTTTAACCCCAGTGATCCAGAAAATATCAAGAAACTAGAACATTAGCTTTATGAAGAAAAGCACAAGCTAGCAAATATGCCTTGGTGGAAGCAAGCTGAACTACCACCATATTCAGAAGATTCAGATGAACCAGGAAGGGCAGCAAATCTTGGTACCCCTTCAAAATTATCAACATGTGTAATAAAGTATTTTGTCTCTTTTGTATGAGTTGTATGTCGTAGTGTACAATAATTGATGAAGCACTATTTGCTTTATCATAAGTTTGTAAAAACAGATACCTCTTTATCAAAAGAATGATTGCTTAGTCAAAAGTCTGTTTGTTTGTATCATGATTTTACCCAAGTCCTATATATTTTTTATAAGTTGACTGTCCACAAAATTATTGTACTAGTCTATATTATTGTGTCCATTGTATCTAAAAATTGAAGGAGCCCCCTTCTCTGTATAAGGAACCTTCCTCCTTCATTGAAGAAGATAAAAAGTAGAAATAAAATCTTCAGTTTCATAACATCATGAGTTTCTAAAATCTATCTGTTTTCTCACTAGTATCCAGAATTCTACTGTTAATCTTAAATAAGTCATGTTAATCACTATTCGAGCAGTTACATAAGTATGCTCTACTATTGCCTCTTATGAGAATCCTTAGTATCAGAAATTGTGCTGCAGACTACGACGATTCCATTGGAAGATTTGCGATCCTAAGTCAGACCCTATATTTGAAGCCTTGAATTGATTGTTTGTCTGTGGGCTAGAATATCTGGTTCATAACTCTCTCATAGTATCATGAGTTTCTAAAGTCTTTCTATTTTCTCACTAGTATCCAGAATTCTAATATTAGTCTTAAATAAGTCATTTTAATCAGCTATCTAAGAAGTTACATAAGCACACTCTACTATTGCCTTTCTTAGGATTCTTAGCAACTAGGGAGAGTAGTGACCTAGATATTCTAGGCCACAGACAATCAGCCAATTCAAAGCTTCAAGTACAGGGCCTGACTTTTAGGATCGCAAATCTTCTTATAGGTTCGTTGTGTCCTACAACACAATTTCTGATGCTAAGGATCCTGAAATCTCAAATGCCTCCCAAACCCCCCCCCCCCCCCCCCCCTCCCACTTTCGTAGAAGAATGGCAATTCACTAACCAGAGCTTCATCTGCATCCACAATGCAATAATTTACAAAATATAGCCCACGTTCCACATGCAGTATTNAAAGTAAATAGTCCCCGGCAGCGGCGCCAAAAACTTGTTGCGTTTTTTTTTTATATCGCAAGTGTACGATATCGTAACAAGTAATATAGTGGACTTTTGAGTCCGGATTATCGTTCCCACGAGGACTATACTTTAGGACTTGATCTAATTTTTCTAACTCCTATTTGATGAAATCAAACAAAAAAATACATGTTGTTGTGATCAAAATGCACACAAAGATTGATTGAGAATTCAAATAATGAACGAATATTAGAGCAGAACAATTCAAATAATCAAAATGCACACAAAGTGTTAATTCAAGATTCAAGAGTCTAATGTAGTGTCCAATCTAATTCTTCTATTGTATTCAATTTAACCCTCTTGAGTTCTCATTTAGTCTATTTAACTAATTCAATCATATATCTCTATGCGAATCAACTTTAGTTAAATGAATTATTAGTTCTAAAAATTCATATAATGATTGCAATAATTAATATATGTATCTCTACACGTTATACTAATTTACCAGATTTTACTATACGGTCTAAATCTTAAATTCACCTCTCGATTCGTAAAAAAAAATCATAAAATCATCAAATTAGTGATCAAGTACTTCAACGCATTAAACTTATAGTAAAATCAATACATGTATTTAAAATAAAACAGAATCATAAATAAAAGAAATAAAGGGTCCCAAGTAGATTACATTGTTTGCCCCTAATATGAAATTTAGCTACTCATAATACAAAAAGAAAAACAAGAAGTTGTTATTGAATACATCACCGAGTTTTGAATAAAAATGTAGAAAAATAAATTAATCTTGCACCAATATCTTCTTCCTCTTCCAATCAATGAATCAAAACTTGAATTTCTTGATGTTCTTCTCCCTTGAATTGTACTCTTCAATCTCTAGTTGTTTTCTCTTTTTCTCGATGTGTGGAACCCCCCAAAAGTACATCATTTCTTCTATTTATACTCCCTATCACATTTTCCCAAAATTGGAGTCTTTTTGGACTTTTTGCAGGCCAAGATGGTGTAACCCTAAAACAAGTTGCGCAACACCTAAGCACTTGATGGCAATGCCTAGGCACAATGATATAAATCGAGGTAGCGCCTAAGCGCTATAAGTGCAACGCCTAGGCGCTCGTGGCACTTAGGCCTACATCTCTATTCTTTCCTAGCTACTTCTGGGCAACTGTAACGCCTAGAAGCTTGGATCCTAGCGCATGAGCGCTTCATTGCAGATTGTAATTTCCATTTGTGCTCCAAGTATGGCGCCTAGGCCCCGACTTTCTACTTATTTTCCTTAGTTTTTTGTCTTGTTTTTTCACTTTAGTACCATTTTTCACCACCTAACAAACCTATAAAATAACACTAACCAACACATAAAAAGTGTTCTATACTCATAAGATTTAGCCAACAATCAAGTGAAAATTGTATAAAACTCATGAGTAAAAACACACTCGTCACCTGCCATTCAAAGTCAAAACATTTATTTGGTGAGCTTTCCACTGTTAAAGATGAAGTTCTAGACATTTTCAACAATTATACATCATGGTTCTAGTATACCTTAAATTCTTGTAAATCAATTCTAGTAGATTGCTTCTCCATAAGTATTGGTCTAGCAGGATTGGTGCTAGTATGTACCTTTATAACATTAGGGTTGTTCATATGTAGCCTTATAAATATTGTCAATAACAGATTCAATTTGCTCAATTATTTGTTTTAAATGTCATCCTTAACATGATATCACCACTGAGAAGAGGAAAATATCATCGATCTTGTCTTCGCCAATGTTATAAAAATCAGATCGAACTGATGGATTAGACCAGAAAAATTAATAACTGATCAGGGAATCGGTCCTACCAAGCACTAAAAACTATCTTTTTGAATACCAACGGAAGATTTCAATAAAGATCATCTATGTAATTTTATTTTTTGAAAAATTTTTAGAATCAGTTAATAATAAATTTTTAAGCATGGGTTGGACTATTTTAAAAACATATATTAAAATCACTCAAAATCGGTCAGCTCATAAACGCGTAAAATCAATATTTTAAAAAACACTCATAAATGATACCAAAAAACTCCCAACCAGGCCCTTAGGAACTAAAAAAATTACGAGTTTCATTAACTCTAGAGGGAGAAAAATAAATTTTACCATCAAAATTGAAGTGGGATATCATTTTCTTGGCCTGAAGGAGGTTCTGAAGTGGGATATCACCTTTGTGGCCTGGAAGTATTAATTTGACTTATTTTGAACTTTTTATATGCAATGGAGAAGGGTAAAATTGCAAGTGATAAGCATTAGGTCTAATCAATTTTGGACATAAACACTTTTGTGATAAGATCTATTATTTAATTGAATTAATAAATTAAATAATAAAATTCGTAGATTCAACTCTTTGTAATTTATTAATTACAAGGAGTTGTGATTGTGAGATACAAATTACAAATGACTGAATTTTAAATAATCTGTGATTGTAAGTAATAACGAGATACANTCCACTCAACTTAGGACATAAACACTTTAAATATATATATAATCGATGCATATTTATGGCAATATCTATTATTTAATTGAATTAATATTCTAATAAATTAAATAATATAATCCGTAAATTTCAATTTTGGTGATTTGTTAATCACAAGAAGTTGTGATTGTGAGATACAAATTACATATGACTGATTTAAATTGTTCGTGGTCGTATGTAATAACGAGAAACGGATATCATTATTACGGATAAACCATCACGTTGGCAATTCTTACTTGTAAAGTAAGTAGCTTGTTGCTTTTTTTTTTATAACGCAAGTGTACGATATCGTAACAAGCAGTATAGTGGACATTTGAGTCCAGATATTGTTCCCACGAAGACTATACTTCAGAACTTAAATCTTTTTTTCTAACTCCTATTTGACAAAAGCAAGTAAATAATTATGATGGTTATGATTTTTTTCTAACTACTTTTGACTAATTAAAAATATAAAAAGATTGCAAACAATGGATGATTGAAAATTCAAATATATGATGAATATTAGGTTATAACAATTTCATCTATTGATCACCTTAATTCTTAATTCAAGATTCATAACTTAATGTAGTGTTCGATCAAATGCTTATATTGTATTCAATTGACCACTCTCAAGTTCTCATTGAGCCTATTTAACTAATTGAATTCAATATCTCTATACGAATCAATTTTAGTTAAACGAAAAACTAGTTCTAAGAATTCATATTATAACCGAAATAATCGGTATAGGTAGATCTACAGGTTATACTAATTTACCGAATTTTATTATATGGTCTAAACCTCAAACTTACCTCTCAATTCATAAGAGACTCACATAATCATCGAATTATTGATCAGGTAATTTAATGCATTAAATTCATAATAAAACCTACACATAAATAAATAAATTACAGAAATTTTGAATATAATGTAATATTTCTCTCAAATGTTTCATTCTTAAATTTTGCCATTTTTCGCAACTTTTACATTCTTTTTTCCAATTATTCATTAAACATAAAGTTTTACCTACAAAACACAATACAACATAAATTAGGTAGAATATAAACCAAAATACAATAAATATTATGATTTAGGGCTACGAATAAGTGTAGAAACTACACTTATTACACCCTCAAACTTGAATCTTTGTTTGTCCTGAAACAAAACTACAACCTAAAAAATAAACAAACAAGCAATACTAATTACCTAATTGGTGGCCAGTCAAGCAACAAAATTTAGCTAGATAACCTGACTTTTTATCTCGGGATTAAAATCATAATAACAAATCTATGCACAGCTTCAAAATCATAATACAAAAATTAAAATCTACTTTTCTAATGTAAAATCGAAGTGTGTATGTGTGTGTGAAGAATGAAGTATAGCATTATGAATTCATAAGTTATTTTAATTCCTGACTCTCAATAGTCAAATATGTTATTTCATCGCTCATAAGATTCACACGCCCCAAAACTTATTCTTTCCAAATGTGAACTAAAGTTGTATTTTTTTACTATCCTCACCTCTCTAATTTGGCAAAATTTCACCAATTACAGTTCAATATTTTAATAAACAAGAATTTTCTATTAAAGTTGATTGCTTTAATCTCTAGTACTTAATTAGGCTAACAATCTCTTATTAAAACTCAAATTTTTTTAAACAAGTGTTTGAGACTTAACCAAGGCATTTGGTGCGTCTTCTATTTCATGTACTTGTTTTTTCTAATTTTTTTTTATTTTTTTCAACAATTTTTTTCTTTGTTTGAAGCATTCACTCCCTTAAACTTTCTAAATGACTCATATAACAAGCTTTTGGCCGATGACTCCCAAATCAGATGATCATAGGGCACCGGGTTTTAAAGACTCTTGCATGCTTAATTACTCGATTTATAAAGGTTACGAAGAGAAATTTTCTACTAAAATATTTTTTATGCCTTGATTAGTGCAATGTCCATTTAACACCAATTCAAGTAAAATGACCTTTAACTTGAGATTTTCACCCAATTGCATCCTATTGATCTTAGACAATTCACACAAGATTTTAATTTCACATATGAAATCTCTATTTATTTCAACATCTTCCTACAACAGTGAAATCCCTCCAAACTATTTTAAATTTGGTCCAAGAATGTAAAAATGAGTGGTTTTGGGTTTAGCATCTATGGTCTACTATTTCAACATATCCAATTATGAAATTAACTCATTCCTGCACAATGCTTAACTTAATTCATGTGCTCAATGTATATCAAATTTCACAAGAAAAAATAAAAATTAATCTAAGCATGCAACTTATTTACCATTCATAGATCAATTAATAATTCAATATATTTGTGATTGCCGCCAGCAACTAACTCCCACAACCACACAAAAACAAAATCGTTTTATTTTATTTTAATTTTGGAATTTTTTTTTTCAATTTTTCAAACTCCTTTTTTTTTTTTTTTTNCTCAAACTTAAACTAGACATTATCATCAATGTCTTCAATTTTAAATTCACATATAAAGGGGTGGGGAAAAAAGTGAAGAAAAAACTCATCTGATAAGGCGTGTAATTCAATGGCTAGCTTTCCTATTACTCCCTTTGGTTCCTTGGTAAATATTGGCTTAAATGTTTCGCGATGTCGTGTTTCTGAAAAATCAAATAAAGTATTAAAATCAAATAATTGGAACAAATGTTACTTAACTCTAACATCTAATAAACTAACATATCGATGACCTAAGGAAAAATATGGTATGGATGATGAGACCCTAAAATTGAATAATAAAAAAAGCCTAAATCTAAATTAACTTAAATTATTCTAAATCTAAAAAAAATAAAAATTAAAGGGATAGAAGTATTGGGTTGCCTCCCAACAAGCGCTTGTTTATAGTCTGTAACTCGACTTTTGCACAAGTGTATCATGGAACTTTGAATATGGCTTTGGAGGTCTTGCTTAATTTGACTTTGTTCCATATTGTAATTTTATTACAAAAATTAATCGTGTCCTTCTCCAAGTAGTATGACTTCCTCTCATAATCCGTTTTGAACTCAACAAAGTACACCTCAATCTCTTTTTAATGTTTAATCACAACCTTCATTTTTTTAACAAACAAGAATGTCGATGGATTGCCTAATAATTTCCACTTCTTTGAATGTTACAGATTATAGATTCTTTTTCGCCCGTTATAATTTTTTTTATCTTCTCATGCTCTTCTCCTTTAATTGAAACTTTCTCGAGTTCAACGTTTGT
>CAIGRB010046427.1:11513-22909 GCA_903798255.1 Fraxinus quadrangulata
GATAAATAAATGCAAAATAAATTCATAAAATTATTGATGTGTTGCATCTTATAATTCTCACTTATTCATGAATTTAGTTGCTACGAGTGAATACCACATAAGTACATACGTTTTTTTAGTCAATATTAGCCTTTTTTGAGTCAAATTTTTTAAAATTTATTCTCAACAATATATTTCTCTCAATAAAATTATTTTGCGCCTAAATTCATACGTTTTCCTTACTTTTAAATACACGTTCTCCAAAAAATTACGTTTTACAAAATTTATTCTGAAAAAGTAAAGCTCGAACAGGGACATAATTTTGTACTATTTGATAAGTTGGAAAAAATTCCACCATTTTTCATGACTAGTAAAAGGGACTAGCTAATGCTTGATCCAATTAAATTTAGAAAATAAATTACAATTTTATTTTTTATATAGTATAGTATTATATGTCAAAGATGCATGTCAACACATCCGGTGGACAGGAAGTTGGCAATGTCATAGAGAAGGCTTGTGGGGGCTTTTGACAATATATGGTGATTGACAAAAAATTGACAAATCATGAATGCTTCAAATCACATTTTATTTACATATTTTTAAGAAACTCATAAATATTATTTATTTTTATAACATTCATTTTTACTCATTTATAATTTAAATCATTTATAAATACATCCTGAACATGCATTTAAAGTTAAGATTTAATTGAGACCATGAAAAACCATCGAAAAATAGTAATGAAAATAATCTTACTTGCATCTTATGGATTGCATTGTATTCGATTAAAAGTTAATGATTTTGTTATTTGCATTCTATGAACTAATCTATTTGACTTATTAAGAATTTTTAAAATAAGAATAGTTTACATGCATTCGTCGATTTTTGACACACAAAATATAAAGCAAAAGAAATTTTCACTGAAAGAATATAAATTTTTAAGAAACTCATGAAAAGGGATCCAACACCACGACCAAACATGGTGTAGCTCCTTAGCCTGCGGAGTTGATGAAGCAATCGACATCGACGGTTCACCCATGGTGCAAAGGGCCCAGTGGGATTTCAGCATTCTCTTGCCTTGAAAGAAAGATGAATTCTACAGTAGCGATCTTGAAGTTTATTAGGGTTATAGATTTGATTTTGATTTATTGGGCCTTTTTAGAATTGGGCAAATTTATTAGATCTGGTTTTGGGGGAATTTATTTGTTTGTTTTGGTTAAAAAAATGTCAGTACGTTGGAGAGGAATTTGGAGAAGGAGAGAGTGGAATTGATGGAGTTCCAGAAAAATGAGTTAGTGTCGATTAGCAAATCTTAGATGCCGGAATTGATGGAGTTCCAGAAAAGCTTAGATACGGCTGAAGTCATCTTTTTCGTTCTCTACATTGTCATCTTTTTCGTTCTCTACATTGACTGGTGGAGAGATAGTAAATCTGGTAGTGGTGCTTCACTCTGGGGGTTGATGTCGGAGTTGTGGGACATATTTTGTTTAGTGTAATTGTTAATAATATTTGAAAAAATATAAAATGCAAAGTTAAAATTTTGCCATTATTAAAATTGGCCAAAATCAATTTGCTTGGTCAACTAATGACCAACTGGACGGAATCAGTCCAAATGGACTTCGAGCGCATATTTTTGAAAGGTTTGAGACATTTGCTGACACAAATCAAAAGTTACGATAAAGTACGCAAAAATTTGAAAAATTTGAGACCATTGCTGCAATTATCCCTATAAATAATATTGAATTACAATATGCAATACATTATTTCCAATTCTTTATTCATTTTCAGACATCCCATGTGCTTGAACGTTGAAATAGTAACTTTTTCGGATAGACAACTTCGATTCTGTCCTGTAGTTTTATCACAGGTTAAATCTATATATAGTTACCTAATTTTATACTTGGTGTCATCATAATCATTCAATTTGATTTTGTTTCATCATGACTATTTAATTTCATACTTAGTCCATGTTTGTCTTCCATTATGAGAGAAAGAATTGAATTTTAAATAGTATTTTTTGGAGAATGTGTGGTTAAAATTTAAAGAAACTTTATTGATTTGTGTGTAAAATATTTTATTGTGTGAATGTATGGTTGAGAAATGATTTGTAGCAAACAATTTAATTTTTAAAGGATGACAAACACACCCTTAGTATATTTTCATGACCAATCAATCTGATTTTATTTCATCATAATCACCCAATTTTATATAACATTTTAGGGTGTGTGTGTGTGTGAGTCTCATTATTTTGGAAGAATCTATTCTTGAATAGTAGATTGATGGAGAATTTGTGGTTGAAAAAGAAAAAAGTTATTGATGTTATAAAAAATATTATTTTGAACTTGTTTAATACAACTCAAAATCTAATTAAAATTGAAAATATGACCTTTATTAGGTCATACTCGTCTAATAAAAGTCCGTCTAATAAAAGTCAATAATAACGGTGATTTTTCAATTTTAATCTCTATCGAACATTCCTTTTATTGAAAAATATGTGGTTAAAAATAATTAAAAAAATAAAAATAAAAATTTTAATATGTATCAGACATAGACTTAATATGACACTCAATTTCATATAAACTACGAAACTTCTTTTCACCTGATGCATTATTATATATATATAATAATTAAAAAAATTATTTAAAAAGACCCGACACAGGAGCCACATACTTTGAATCATCTCTTCTAGCTCTCGTCTTCACCGCTGGAGATGGAGGTGGCACCGCTACTTGATAGGAATGCCGACGAGTTGCAGCTCATCGGAGACGACGGGGATTACCTCCCAATAAGAGGGCTTAAACCGTGTTGGAAAGTATTCTGCATAGAGTCTGCGAAACTGTGGAGAATAGGCGGACCAATAGCCTTTCAAATTCTGTGTCAGTATGGAACTAACTCCGTGGCTACCATGTTTGTTGGGCATCTCGGAGATATTGAACTCTCCGCCTTTTCTATTGCTTTGTCCGTTGTCTGCACCTTCTCTTTGGGTCTCCTGGTCAGTTCCTCCACTCCCATATTTTTTCTTATCTCAGATTTTTATAGTATAGTTTGTCTCAGTTACTGTTCTGGGTAACGAATATAATTAAAATTAATTATTGACTTTTAAATTAAAAATGTTCGAACTCATGAAACTTCAAGAAAAAATAAATCGAAGACACGAAAAAAACACAGATCTGTAGAGACTTTTCTTGCCATTTAAAAAATAAAAAATAGAAAGCTGTATAACTGTGTGACAAATCTAAAAACAGCAAAGTGTAGAGCACGAGTCGAACCAACAAAAAATAATAAAACCATGAAACAAAAATGAAACCTAGAAATCAAAATGTATAAACACTACGAGAAATCTAAATAAAAGAAAGACGACGATTCGCACCCAAAGGAAAAAAGACATCCAAGGAAATAAATTCAAATAAGAGAGTTAATTATTTCAAGGATCACTGAATTTATTTTTATGTCTTCGATTGCTCACAGAAGTTTAAATGTCGAATTTTGATCATTAAACTTTGAAAAACATTGAACATTAATCATTAGCTAACGTTCGTTTCAAATATCTTAACATGACTGACCGAATGCACATGTGGTATCTCATCCTATTAAACTTTAAGATGATTGAATTTTGGCCACTAAATTTTGAAATACTAAACTTTGAAAAATGTCTTCTAATACTCACTAAACTTTGAGATGATCGAATTTTGGCTACTAAACTTTGAGATAGTTGAATTTTGACCACTAAATTTTGAGATGATCGAATTTTTGCCATGACTTTGAAAAACGTCTTCTATGGATCATAATAAATTTGGATTTAATTTTATTTAATAACAAATTCATTATGTGTTTCGTTGTAAAATTTAAATATTATGACGAAAATAGTTTAAAACTACAAGAATAAATTAAAATTAAATTGAACTACTGTGTAATTGAGTAATTATTCATTGTAGGATACACAATGCTTGCAAAGTTGTGCAAAAGAAGTGATTACTAATTGCAATGAAGCACACAATATATTTATTGTTAAAATTAAATTAAATCTGAAGTTTAGCCCATTATTATTATTTAAAAATGGAGTATTAAGTAGTGATTTTTTTAGAATTTGTCATTAAAAAATTAGGAAAAAATCTAAGTTTATTTGTAAAATATTTTATTGTATAAATGTATGGTTAAAAATGAGTACGAGAATTAAAAAGTTTTGTTTTAAAGAGAGATAAACCGATACTTAATTATATTCAAATTTATAGTGAGCAATAGAAGACGTTTTTCGAAATTTATTAGTTAAAGTTTCACTATCTCAAAGTTCAGTGATCAAAATTAAAACATCTCAAAGTGCAATGAGCAATAAAAGACATTTTTCAAAATTTAGTGGTCAAAATTTGATCATAACAAATTTTAGTGAGTGTTTGATGTAGATTAAAATTGAATTTTTTTTTGTAGATTGTGATAAAAGTTTTTGAAATGTGTGGTTGAAAAGTTGTGGAACTCATGAAAGATGTAGTTAATATTGATTGTTTGATTTTGACTTAAATTAAAATACGATTTTAATCCGAAACAAACAAGGCATTGTGACGAGGATCTATATGTGTATTCTGTCAGCCACATTACTAATTTCATTAGAGGTTTTTTACGGAAGTTATGTCAGTGAGTAACGTACAATTTTTTCAAAGTTTAGTGGTCAAACTCGACATTATAAATTTCAGTACGTAATCGAAGACATAGACATAGACAGTAATCATTGAAACAATTAACAGGATAAACATAAAATTCAAAGATATCTTCACCCAGGAGGAGAATCGCCCAATTCTGTAATAATTACTATGAAAACCACAAGACAACAAACCCGTAATCATGATTGAAATAGCACTGCCGGTAATCGCAGAGCAAACAGGACATTGAAATATGATGGAGAAGGTTCTGGAGAGCTGCTGCTAAGGTTGAAGTCGAGAAATGTAGAAAATGAAGCCAAAAAAGAATAAAAATCCTACAGCAAAACGAAGCCTTTAGTGTCAAAGAAACGACGTTGTTTCTATACAAAACGTCAACGTTTTGTGAAAACGGCATCGTTTTTACGTTAAAAATAAAATGCGAGGAGGTGACGACTTCTGGCTCAATTCACACTGACAATGCATTGCCTCCTCCATTATAGGTTAGATAGATAGGTTAGATGAACTGTTATGAGGTTGAGAGTATGTTTAGCAAAAAAAAAAAAAAAATTCTATTTTATAAGCTGGGACGGGAACCCTTGTGAATCCCAGCTTATAAGATAGCAACTTATTTTGACAATCATGTTCTGAATCGGAATCTACAGCAGGAAAAAAACAATAAAAAAAGAAAGAAAGAAAAAAGTGGGGGCATATGTTTGAAAACTATAGGAGACGTTGCTGAAACTTAGGAAAACGTTTCAGGTTTTCTGTTTGTTCTTGTCAATGTCATCATAGATGATTTTCTTTCATGATTCAGTGTTTTATAAACAATGCATTGGCACCCTTATCTTGAAATTTGAGAAACAACTGACAAACCGAGATTCTTATTTTGCAATATGTCTAGCTTGGTATGGGGAGTGCCCTTGAGACACTAGCTGGTCAGGCCTTTGGCGCTGGACAAGTTCACATGCTTGGCATTTATATGCAACGCTCAATTATAATCTTATTCGCCACTTGTGTCGTCTTGGTGCCACTCTACGTGTTTGCAACCCCAATTCTGAAGCTCCTTGGACAGAAAGATGAGATAGCAAATCAAGCAGGAGTATTTACACTTCTGGTTCTCCCTCAATTGTTTTCCCTAGCTGTCAGTTTTCCGACTCAGAAGTTTCTTCAAGCCCAGAGTAAAGTTTCTGTGCTTGCATGGATCGCGGTTCTTGCATTGGTTTCACAAGTTTTACTATGTTGGATTTTCATTTATGTATTTGGCTGGGGAACATATGGTGCAGCCATAGCATTCGACCTTACGGGTTGGATCACAGCCTTTGCACAATTTGGTTATGTGGTTGGTTGGTGCAAGGATGGTTGGAAGGGATTTTCTTGGTCCGCATTTAATGATATATGGGCCTTTGTGAGGCTCTCCCTTGCATCTGCCGTCATGCTTTGCCTCGAGATTTGGTATATGATGAGCATCATTGTCCTTGCCGGAGACCTTGACAATGCCGTGACTGCAGTTGGTTCCCTTTCTATTTGGTGAGTTCAATAAGTCTACTTTGTATATCCTTCTGTCATAATGAAATTGGAAATAAGGTGTATGGAATTTTCCTGGCTCTCTTCAACGAATGGCCGATTTTATTTTATTTATCACTTTGATTGTGTATCTAAATAATTTGTCGTTGATAACTCAAGGCCTGTCTGGCTGGAAATATCGCATTTCTGGTTTATCGTATGCCAAGCAATGAGAATCTTATGAATTGTCGATTGGAATAGAAAATTAATCGTTGAGATTTTAATAATCGTTATTTAACAAGTCGCTAATATTTATGCTAATCATCTGCCATTTTTACATTTATAGAATTGTGATATTATGTATTAGAAGCCTAGACTCAATTTTTTGTATTCTAAGATTTCAATTAGATACTAATCTTTTCTTTTGGTGTAATCTTTCAGCATGAACATTGATGGGTGGCAGACCATGTTGTTCATTGGAGTCAACGCTGCTATAAGGTAAGAAGCTGAGATTCTTATCTACACTTATTATTTTGTTCTCAATAAGCTCAATTATAACGTCAATAATTTTGTTCACTGAAAACAATATCTCCTAAGAACATTTGTGGCTGGAAAATGTTCGACGTCGAAAACAAATGGAACCATGGAGAAAATAGGAATCCATTTTGCTTAAATGTCCGAAATGATTGAAGAATTTAGACTGATTTGGCAAGACATGTTTATTACTATTTTTTTCCATGACAATGGTGTTTATCACTTTGTAGTAACGCTAGCTTCAGAACAGATTAGATAGCACAAACTGTAATTAGATAGATAATGCTGTAAATCTTGTCTACTATCACTAACCATTTCACTGCCTTTCTTTTCTTTATTCCAGTGTTCGCGTCTCTAATGAGCTTGGCTTTGGACGTCCAAGAGCAACCAAATATTCTGTCTATGTCACTGTCTTTCAATCACTCCTGATTGGGATTCTTTGCATGATTGTTGTCCTAGCTACAAGAAATTATTTAGGTATTATTTTTACGCAGAGCGAAACTATGCTACGTGCAGTTTCTCGCCTTTCAATCCTTCTTGGAATTACAATGCTACTCAATAGTGTCCAACCGGTGATATCAGGTATTGATTCAACTTTATTATATCATATACCGCATCTAAATGCTGCATCGTATCTCTAGGTATCGTGTTCCCTTCCTCTCCCGAAGTAATTTTTTTGGAGCCATTTCGCAGGTGTTGCCATTGGAGGTGGGTGGCAAGCTCTAGTCGCTTACATCAACTTGGGTTGTTATTACATTTTTGGTCTTCCTCTCGGATATGTTCTTGGCTATGTGGCTAATTTTGGAGTGATGGTAAGTAAAATTTTTACTTGAACCTATATATTATACGATTATGCATCCAAAATTCGATTATGAATTTCAATTACAACAAGAATTTTGTGGCCCGATTCTAGAAAGCACAACTCTTCCTCCGAATCCAGACTGCCATTAGTTGTAATGTAATAGCCGGAACTCCCTCTCATCTAACCAGTTCCTAGAAAGACAAAAAGAAAATCATGTACTGGTCAGAGAATTTTGAATTAGAGATCTAGAATTTTGTTCATCTTTTCCCATAATAATGTCTCGGGGTTTGCGGTGATAAGTTGGTATATCTACCACCGAAATGAGTTGAATCGTATTGTTTTTGAGTCTGATAAGAATTTTATGTTTTCTCTGTCAAAATTGCATCATATCAAATTTCAACATCATTTATATTCAATTTCCTTTTCAGCAATTTTTACGACTTAGTTATCTTTTAGGGACTCTGGGGTGGCATGATAGCCGGAGTAGCCCTACAGACGTTGCTGCTCTTGCTGGTACTATACAAAACCAACTGGAACAAGGAGGTTCGTTTTAGTGTTTCTACTTTGCTGAGAATGTTTTTCATATTTAATGGTATAATGTTTTTGGATTTTAAGAAACATTTTTCAAACATGTTTATATATGTTAATTTTACTTTTTTCTTACTTTTTAAGCCAACAACAAACAAAAGTTACTTTGAAAAGAAGACGTTTATTTTATAACTTATTTTCAGTAGTCTTTTGAAGCTTAGCGAAAAACACACTATAAATGTTTGACGATCTTTGAATCTATCTCTTCGCATACCAGGGCATGTTTTTGGATTTTAAGAAGATTTTTTTCACTAATTATTTGGCAATTCTTACTTTCATTTTCATTGAAAATTTATCTTACAAAATATCTTTTTTATAATTGTATTGAGAAACTACAAATTTCAGGTTGAGCAAACAACGGAGCGCATGCGAAAATGGGGAGGACATGATGTAATTGAGAAATGAAAGGTAGAAATTTGACGGGACAAAAATAACAAAGAAGGAAAAAGGATTGCAAAAACATTTAAAGTAATTATCTCGTTAAACTCTTGTCAAAAAAGTTCAATGAGACAAATTCGAGTGAAAGAAAAAAAGTAAAACCACTCCCTATGATTTCAAATATAAGAAATATTGTATCATGTCACTCATGTTTTGTGTGCCAATGATATTCATCAATTACTCGATGATTATAGTTGGCAAGATGATGATTTAATGCAATTACATTGGCAAAAGGTGTCGTTACTCTCTTCAAAAGTTTCATACTACCTGTTTGGGAGCCATTCTTAACAAATTTTTAGTAAAATTTTTACCGTTAAATAGTATAATCAGCCATTTATTTTGACCAAGTCAAACAAAATTTTGATATTTGAGTCAATTATTGTGGCTCTAACAGTCAGAATTTTGATTAAAATCAAGAAAAAATTGCTCCCAAACAAACACTAAGAGTAAATATTTTTTTTTTTTTTTAAGTTATAGACATTCAGTGCAAAAGGAATGCCTTTTTTAAACCTTAATAAGAAAAAAAAAGTGACTTTTTCCTAGTAGGATATTTTCATATGAAATCTTTTTTTAGGACTTTTTCTATACAAGTTATATGATAAAAAAAAAAAAATTGGATAATTGGATAAAAGATTGAACTGCCGGTCGAAACAAAATTTTATTTTTTCAAAATCTTTATTTAACTAATCAAATGTATTTGAAAGTTCCGAATGAGTTCTAGTAATATTGAATCATTCTTGTATCATTTTTTTTTCATAATACGAAGTTGGACATCATGTACAAAATTATTGTTGATAACTTTTTCTTTTCGATTTTTTTTATAACAATATAACTTATTGACATATCCCCATCTTCAATATTTTAATTACTTAAACCTCTTTTAGGGTTTTACAATTAATTATGTCTATAAATTTTTCAAGAGTATAGCCTTCTAAATGGAACTATCTTTATGTCTATAAATTTTTCAAGAGTATAGCCTTCTAAATGGAACTATCTTTCTTTTTCGCTCCATTTTTACGAGAATATTTATCTTTAGAATCGAATATCAAGACACTTAAAGATAGATCATTTATCGCTGGTATATAAGATTCTATTGATCTCTTATATGATCAGTAGCTGCAATTTGCAACTGAGTTTTTTTTTTTTTTTAATTATCAAGTATTAAGATATGGAAAACATAATTCCTACCGCTATTGTTGAGAAAAATGCCTTGCTAAGATGACAATCGCCAGATCATTCTATAAAATATATTCATTATGGTTTAAGATATTTTATAGTAAAACGATATACTCCGAGTATTATTTTATATTCATCTTAATGTATTGTGGTGGAGTAACTTCACGTACTATAAAAAAATATATTTAAATGAAAAATATTAGGTTTCTCATCATAAACCAACACGAAGAACTATGATATTGGTAAGTTAAACACTAATGATGCTATATGTAAAATATTGTATTCCCCATGGAAAATGGAAAACATTTTGTTCTCAATAATAAAGATATAACAATTGATCAGAGGCATTTAAATGATTTGCTAAAGTATGAGCAATAGAATATTTAAACATTATCCCAACAAATAAATTCTAAAAGATTCGGAATTTAGGCTCACTAGCATTAACAATACATATTGTCTTGATTTTAATCTGAAAACCAAGTTTATCTATAATATATTAAATATCACATCAAGTTAAAATCATTTTTTAAATAATCTTAACCATATTATAGTTCAATTATTTCAATAATATCTTACTTTTCGTTTATCGATATCTAATAAATACTACAAAATTCTTGTCATGTATGAATTTCGTGTTATTAATTATCATTCACATTAATCTAGACTCGATGAATTTCGATCTACAAAAATCTAGAGTTATTATAAATGAATTTATTTCTATTCATGTATTTAAGAATTTTAATGGATGTTTAAATTTATGTATTAACAATTAATTTTTATGTACCAAATGTAGTATAAAAGTGTTGTTCATTTGTAATATTTCATCATCATAAAAAAAAAAATGAATCATACAAGTTGAGTTTTAAGAGTACAATTTTATTTTCTTAAATTTCTATCCTAAATTTTATTTTCGTTCGTTTGAGACTTGTCAAATTCTCCGAACAAATTGGTATAAAATATTGCTTTTACAACACTTATAAAGTATTTAAGAATAATATGCAATGTACATTCAATTTTGACTAGTAATTTAAATTTGAGCAAATAATCCTACGAACTTCAAGTTGTAAATATATAATAAGATCATACTATCATCCGGTATATGTATCTTTGATGTCTAAATGATCAACATAGAGGGTGACAGGGCCCATATGTCACCCTAAGCTCTACTTGTTGCTCTGAAATGCACTTCCTCGCAAGACGACTATGGCCAACTTAGGAAAGTTAAAGCAGGGTTAGGGGTGACAACGGGTCAGTTACATTTGCAACCCTTCGTTTTGCCATTTGAATCATTTGAGGCACTCGCAAAACCTACTGCAGGAAATAACCAGTAAATTCAAATTGTCATTATGTTTACTGAAAAAAGAACTATATTTTATGACTATATTTAAATATAGTTTAAAAAAGGATGCTGCTCTTTTTCTTCAATTGAGATATCAGATTGGAAAACATACTCCCAACTTGAGCTAGTGATGGTTGATGATTGATTTTAAATGCAGAGAACGAGCATTATATGAATTGAAGAATCATCTAGTTCTTCAATTTATATTAATAATTATTGATCGGTAATAATCCAACCAATTTTTCCAAATAATAAAATATTTAAAATTATTGAACTTCTAATTAAATATAGTGTTTGCTTCAATTAGATTAGAATTAATAACATAAAACCCCCTAAAAACTTTTTCATGTGCGATATATCCCTACCTATTGAAAATTGGCAAAAAAAAAAAAAAACCCCAATT